>PVIC010003926.1:31527-65822 GCA_004025085.1 Thryonomys swinderianus | reverse complement strand
TATATGTGATTTTGAGATGTATATAAATTGTACCAATAAAGAATTCAATTAAAAAAAAAGAAAATGAAACAAAACTTGTATATGGGAAGGCAAGGGAAAGGGGGAAAAAATAAGAATCAAGATGTGTCACATACAGTTATAAATTCTCAATGTTTCCTCCACCCTCAGTGGAGGAAAGATAGCCTCTTTAACTAATGGTGCTGGAAAAACTGGACTTCATTCCCTTACCACCCTATAATCCCCTGCCAGGGGAATGGAAAAAAATGAGAATTAAGTCATGTCATATACTGGTACAAATTCTCAATGTTGAGTGTGATCATGATGTGTATATAAAATGTACCAATAAAGAATTCAATTTTGAAAAACTGGACTTCAACTTGCTAAAGATTAAAAAGTTAGATCTTTCGCTCTGCACCAAACTGAACTCAAAGTGGAATGGAGACCTAAATATTAAAACAGAAACACTAAACCTGCTGGAAGGTAGGTTAGGTCGAACTCTTGAAGACAATGGCATAGGGAAACACTTTATGAACAAAACTTCAGAAGCAAGGGAACTAGCATAAAGAATCAACAACTGGGTTCTCATCTCACTAAAAAGCTTCTTTCTCCCTAACATGAGAAACCACCAGCAGAGCAAAAAGACAACCTACACAATGGGAAAGAATTTTTACCAGCTATTCCTCAAAGGACTACTATCTACAGTATATAAAGAATATACAAAAAATCAGCCCCACCAAATTTAAATACCCAATTCAAAAATAGCCATCTGAAATGAACACACATTCTTCAGATGAAGTAAAAGCCACTAAGAAACACACGAAGAAATATTTAACAATGCTGGTCATTTAAGAGATGCAGATGAAACCAACACTGAGATTCTATCTCACTCCAGAAAGAATGGCAGCTAATAGAAAATCAACAAATTCTGGGCCGGGGTATGGGGAGAAAGGAACCTTTCTCCACTGTTGGTGGGAATGTAGACTGGTGCAAACACTATGGCAATCAGTATGGAAATTCCTTAAAACACTAGGGCTTGAGATCCCATTTGACCCTGCTATTCTCCTGCTAGAATTTAAAAAATCATACCACAGCAACATATGTGCACCCATCTTCATAGCAGCTCAGTTTGTGATAACTAAATCTTGGAAACAGCCCAAATGCCAACCAATGGGAGACTAGATAAAGATGTGATCTTATAAAATGGAGTATTACTCGGCCATAAAGAATGATAAATTTGAGTCATTTATATTCAATTGGATATACCTTAAGGACATACTCATAAGTGAAGTAAACAGGACACATTCCATATCTTTTCTCTCGTATGAAAAGCTGAAGGTGTAAATGAGCACCAAAATGTATGATAAGTAATGTTAAATAGAAAATGTGCAAAAGGAAGAGAGAAAGGGAAGGTAGGGAAAAGTAAAAAAGGACAAGAAAGTGCTGGGCATGGTGGCTTACGCCTGTAATCCCAGCATTTGGGAGGCAGAAGTGGGAAGATTGCTGAGTTCGAGGCTTGCCTGGGCTACATAGTGAGCTCAGGGCCAGCCTGACCTAGAAAGTGAGACCCAGTCTCAAAAAAGGAAAAAGGAAAAGAAAAAATTTGATAGTCAAGGAAAAGGAAACAAAACTTGTATATGGGAGTACAGGAGAAAGGGGCAAAAATGAAAAGATGTGTCATATACAGGTACAAATTCTCAATATTGAATGCGATCATAATGTACGTATGAAATGTACCAATAAAGTCAACTTAAAAAAAGAAGTGATGCTTGCTCATAGTTCTGAAGACTACAAATGGGCCATAAATGTTTCATAGGCAAAAAGGGCCTAATAAATCAAGTAACCTTTACTGTCTTCTTTCATAATCATGGAAACAAGTACTACCAAGGTAACAGAGTTACTGATCTCTTTCCACTGTCTCTGTATTTCAAAAGTACCTTATCTTTAGCTTTCTAATAGCATGTATCACTTTGTCTTGTAGTTTCGTCATATAGCTAATATATCTTATCTCTCTTAACTTTAAATTCTCCAATTAAGTACAATAATTACTACAAAACTATAAATTCAAAGACAATCTATGTATTCCAACCTAGAGATACTGGAGATAAACAGACATTAGGGAATAAGGGTAGAAATCTATTTTACTGTGCCCCATTCAATAAGCTAGGTGTCCTTAAAAAGGGCACAGAAGAAGTGTTTACTATCTGCATGACATCAAAATGTATTTGAAGCAGTACTCAAATATAACTAAATAGAATAGTAAACAGTTACAAAGTATTGCCTTTTATAAATGGAAGGACTACTGAGCAAGATTTAGATAATCAAGGGCAAACACAAAAACATTCCCACTGTTTTTATTTTATGAAAAAATTCCCACATCCTTATAATTGCTTTGATAATGACAAACTAACTAGAATTCCATAGTAGATTTGGATCATAATTTCTATCCTTAGAAAAACATCTACCCACATCCAACACACCCCTAAAACCAAAGTATCTGTAGAAGTCTAAACACTGTGTTGTAGAGGGGTCATTCCAATCTAGGTTTACCATTACACCAAAAAGCCAAGACAAAAAAATCTTCATCAAATCTCTTGTACAGATGCTTCAGTCCAGGTTCTAGCATTATTAATTCATTCTTTTAATAATATTTAAAACCTTCTTGTATGGTTTACTGTGAATAAAACTATATCATAATAGTGTCTTTCCCCTAAATACTTTCAGATATGGTCTTACATTCAGACTTGTTAAAACCAACCCTGTGTTCTGCTAGGCTTTATAACAAATCAGAAAGGTATTTCTTGATCATAAAACTTTGTTCTTGATTTTGTCCAAATGTCACCTTCTTTTGTCACCTTGCAAAAAGCTGCAACCCCAACTTGACACATTTCCTATTTTCCTTTATATTACCTGTTTACTATCCTTTTTATCATTCCTCACTAGTAATATCACAAAATATTCAGTTATTAATCCTGTTTATTGACTGACTCCCTGAATACTTGTCCTCCACAATCTGTTCCCCATTCTTTCAGAGCACCTGCCTTCCAGCCTACATTTCCTTGCCTTTTTTGTAGCTAAGGAAGGCCATTTCACTATGATTTTTTCAATTGCATATACACAACAGGGCTGTATGAAATGTCCTGATCATCTTCCTAAAGGAGTCTGCCCTACACACTTCTCTTTTTGTTGGCTAGGACTTGAAAACTACATGCCAAGAATGGAAGAATTGACCTACTTAGCCTGCAATGCTGGATGGCTTCATGAAGTACACAGAGGCTGCCGACTTGCCCTGGGCTATATTATATGCCAGAAAAACAAACACCTACATTTTTCTTGCCTCTATATTTTGAAATTCTTTGTTACATCAGTTTACCTTTTACTCTTAACACTTTTTCCCACATCAGATTGTAAGGTAAAGGAGGACAGATTCTGTTTTGCTCACCAGTATATCGCTACCAAGTAGAATCGTACCTGAAACAGTGTGGAACCCAATAAATATATCAATTCACTAAGCAGACAACTTTGTTATCATTGCCCTCCACATCAATAAGTCACCTCCACAGCTTCAAGAAGTGGAGTTTTCAAGGTCCAAACTGTCCCCATGACACTGCTCCAGAAGTTCCTCTGTACCATTCACTGCTGCTATCCTCTTCCACCAGCCTTTGAGTCCCTCTCAGTATGTGTGGCTCTTGTGCAACTTAAGGTCGTTGTGTAAAATTGTTAGCAAAATCTATTCCCAACTTCCTTTGCAGAACTAGACCCCTAGCTGGATGTCTGTGTCTCAGTATTTTGGGGCTGGCATAAATAAGCCTGAGCTACACAGTGAGTCTGAGGACAGCCTGGACATAGAGAGATTCTGTCTAAAAAAAAACTACTCAAATATGGATCATACAAGAGCCTCTGCAATTTATAGTTGAGAAAACTGAGAACACAGGGTAAAGAGCTGAGCTTGAAATTCTATATTTCCAAACTGCCATTCACTTAATAAATCTTGAGCAAGCCACCTACCTTCCTGCTGTCCGTTTCCTCAGCTGTAATTAAGAGGTTGGACTACTAAATGGTCTCAAAGGTCTTCTGCCAGCTTTTGGATTCACTGAACCTTATAGACCATCTAGCAACTCAAGCCCTTCATTTTTCAGATGGAGTGGTTAGCAAACTATAGTTATTTATAATAGTATATTACACTCCTGATCTATTACATTTAAATGTATCCATTCATCATCACATGACCCTAGCACATAAGTGCGATAATTAATATTAAGTGGCAACTTGACTGGGCCATGAAGTGCACAGATACTTGGCCAAGCATTATCAGAGATGGATCAATGAAGGTGTTTCTGGTAAGACTAACATCTAAATCAGCGCATGGAGCAAAACAGATATGCCCAGTGGCCCTCACGTCATCAGGTGAAGGCCTGACAAATCTTTCCTAGAGTAAGGGAACTCCTGCCTAACGGCCTTCAAGCAGGAAAACTGGTTTTCCCTGCCTTCAGAACTGAACTGAAACAGTGGCGTTTTTCGGGCCTTGAGCTAACCAGCCTTCCGACTGGCACTTACACTATCAGCTCTCATGTGTCTCCAGCTTGTCAAATTCAGATCTTGGATTTTGTCACCCTGTAAAATTCTATGAATCAATTTCTTATAACACATCTGCCTACACTGTAAACATACATCATATTGGTTCTACTTCTCTGAGGAATCCAAATGCAATAGGTAAATGTATATAATGACTAAATGTTTATAGAGTACCTAAAATAATTCCTGGAATTCACCTCTCTATTTTTTTGCTGTTATATTAATGGTAAGAAAGCAACAAAAGATACTTACACATAAAACCATTCCATAAACTTGCAATAAACCAATGGAAGCACAGATCAAGATTCTGGCTGAAAAAATCATTTCTGTATACAAACATCCTAACAAAAGACAAGTGCATACAGAACAAGTAAAGTGGGAAAGAAAAGAAAGCGTATTTGGAGGCTGGGGACATAGCTTAGTAGGAAAGCACTTGTGTACTATGCACAAGGTCCTGGGTTCAATCCCCAGCACGGCAAAACAACATTCCTTTCAAATTTTAATTCATGTAACCTAATTTCCATCTGTGCATATAAAGGCTTAAATGAGACAATGCTATCATTTTCTGAATATCTAATACCTATTAAAATTTTGAAAAGAGGGCCAGAGATTTAGCTCAGTGGTTCAGGCGCCTGCCTCATAAGCGCAAGGTCCTGAGTTCCATCCCCAGTAACCACATACAATGCTGGGCGTGGTGACTCACGCCCACCAGCAATCTATATCATATACCACAGTGCCAAGCATGGTGGCTCACACCTGTAATCCTAACACTCAGGAGGCAGAGAAAGGAGGATTGCTGAGTTCGACGTTTGCCTGGGCTACATAGTGAGCTCAGGGAGAGCCTGAACTACAAAATGAGACCCTGTCTCAATATATATATATATATTATATATATATATATATATATATATTATATATATATATAAAGCTCACAAAAATATTAAAAGTACTCGCACTTCATAAAGCTGTTCTGTATTAAAATTTTTAAAAAATATCTGCAAAAGGGCCAGAGATTTAGCTCAGTGGTTCAGACACCTACCAGGCTAGTCCAAGGTCCGTAGTTTGATCCCCAGTAACCACATACAACAATACTGGGCACGGTGACTCACGCCCACCAGCAATCAGTACCACATACCACAAATGCCAGGCTTGGTAGCTCAAGTCTGCAATCCCAGCACTTGGGAGGCAGAGACACGAGGATTGCTGAGTTTGAGATTTGCCTAAGGTACATAGTGAGCTCAGGGCCAACCTGAACTACAAAGCAAGAACCTGTCTCAAAAAAATAAAAAAGAAAAAATGAATGAATGAATGAATCTGTAAAATATTTAGCCAAAAAATGTATAAAAAGGACTTCCAGGACTGGATATATGGCTCAGTGTTAGAACACTTGTGTAACATGCATGAATACTCACACTCATTCCCCAGGACCGCAGAAAATAAAAATTTAAAAACTTCCAAGAAAAGTACTAGCCACTCCAAATGATATTTATAGTAAGTACTTTGTACACTATCATATCAAATTGCTCAAAAAGTATTATAAATGTGTATATAACCAGGTGATGCTTCTAAATACATATTATTAATTAGATCAGGGAATACAAGTCATAAAGAGATAAGATGTATTATAAAACACACCATATAAATCTTGAAGAAATGGCTTTTTCTAAAGAATGAGTAAAAATTTTTAAAAATAAAAACAGCAATATATAGATTGAACAATGTGTCAGTGAAGCTCTACATATATATGGTTATAAATGGCAGCTAAGATTAGAAATACAAACAGGAACCCTTATTCCTATTTCAATTCATTCAGCAAACACTTATTGAATACTATATGCAAACCAGGCACTGAGGCATTAGAAATACACAGCAATAAGCAAAACCAACACAGTTCTTCCCTTCAACCTTACTTTAAAGAAGAAAGCTAGATTCAAATGAATGTAAAATCAATTATAAAAATATCAAGGAAAGGTTCATAATGATATGGAAAGGTAGGAACTGCAAACTGTCTGAGGGAAGGATCAGGAACAGCTTTCTTGGCGAAGTGATTAATTGACCTGAGTTCTAAGAAAGATTTGAGACAACTGACTACAACAGTGAACAGGCAAGAGGAATGGCACACATGAAGGTCCCGTGAAAAGTTAGGAAGACACTTTCCAAAAACAGAAAAATTCATCATAAAATCCATAGGGAACCTCAAAGGACCACAAATAAAAAACTTCACCGGAAAAAGAACATCTGAGGGTCTCATACTTCCTGATTTTAAGACGTATTACAAAATAATATGTAAGCCAAGTTATCAATACTGTGTAGTACTGATTGATATAAAGAGACATATGAACCACTAGATTAAAACAGAGAACCCAGAAATAAACCCACATATTTATGGTCACTTGACCTTCAAGGGTGCCAAGACCAATTCAATGAGAAAAGTAGTCTTTTCACACTCACTGTTCTAGGAAAACTGGAGAGCCACATTCAGAGCAATGAAGTTGGACCCGTACCTTGCACCATATACAAAAATTAACTCAAAATACATTATAACCTAAAACTATAAAACTCCTAGAAGATGGGCCAGAGATTTAGCTCAGTGGTTCCGGCACCTGCCTCACAAGCTCAAGGTCCTGAGGTCGATTCCCAGTAACCACAATACAATGCTGGGCGTGGTGACTCACGCCCAACAGCAATCTATATCATATACCACAGTGCTGGGTGGGCGTGGTGGCTCATGCCTGTAATCCCAGCACTTGGGAGGCAGAGACAGGAGGATTGCTGAGTTTGAGGCTTGCCTGGGCTACATAGTTAGCTCAGGGCCAGCCTGAACTACAAAGCGAGACCCTGTCTCAAAAAAAAAAAAAAAACTCCTAGAAGAAAAAATAGGGAAAGGGCCGGTGGTATAGCTCAGCAGTAGAGCACATGCTTAGTATGCTCAAGACCCTGGGTTCAATGCCCACCAACAAAATAAAAGCAAAATATGGGGGAAATCTTCAAGATACCTAGATTTGACAATGATTTCACAGACATGACACTAAAAGCAGAAAACAGCAGTAAAAACTGATAAATAGGGGCCAGGGATTTAGCTCAATGGTTCTAGTGTTTGCCTGGCAAGCCCAAGGTCCTGACTTCAATCCCTAGTACCCCTCCTAAAAAAAAAAAAAAAAAACAGATTAATGGGACTACATCAAACTTCACTGTTCCAGCTCTTCAAAGGAAACAATCAACAGAATAAAAGAGTACCCTTTAGAAAATATGAAAATATCTAATAATATCCAGAATATATAAAGAAACCTCTGAGTAAAAAAACTTTTTAAATAGACAAAGGATCTTAGTATATATTTCTCAAAAGATAATATAAAAATAGCCAATAAGCATTGGAAATAATGTTCAATATCACTAATCACCAGGAAAATGCAAATCAAAACCAAAGCAAGCTAGCAATTCAGACCCATTAAAATAGCTACCATAAAAAATAATAATCATGACAAGTGTTAGTAAGGATATGGAGAAATAGGAATCCTTGATGAGAATGTAAAATGGTGTCACTGATATGCAAAGCAGAATGGAGATTCCTTAAAAATTAAATCTAGATGTGAAGTAGAAAATATTAGAAGAGAAATGGAGTAAAGGATGAGTAATGAGGGGTAAGAAAAAATGTGATGGCAATAAAAAACAAAACAAAGCTTATATATTGGGGGGGCGGGAAGCTGTGAGGTGGGTAGGGGAATGGGAAAAATGATAATTAAATCATGTCATATACTGGTACAAGTTCTCAATATTAAGTGTGATCATGAAGTATATACACAATATGCCAATAAAGATTTTTTTAAAAAATTAAACCTAGAGGGCCAGGGATTTAGCTCAGTGGTTCTAGCATCTGCCTGACAAGTGCAAGTGCCTACATGGCAAGCACAAGGTCCTGAGTTTGATCTCTGCTACCACATATCATACCAGGTGTGGTGACTCATACTGTAATCCCAGCACTCAGAAAGCAAAAGTAGGAGGAATGCTTGGGGTTCAAGGCTAGCCTGGGGTACATAGTGAGGTCAGGGGCAGCCTAAACAAAGTGAGACCCTGTCTCAAAAAGCTAAAAAATAAACATAGAAGTACTATATGATCCAGCAATCCTACCTTTGTATTTAAGGGGTGTGATAAAAAACTAGAGTAAATGTTTAAATTTTAGTAAGTTTACTATTAATAGACACACTGCCACCCTCAACCCCCATTCCTTGCTTCAAACATGTTTATCTAATCGTCCTTACCACTTTGTGAAAGAGTTCTGGAAGTCTCCCTTTTCATGAGTGTCTTTAGTTCTATTGCCTCAATGTGCTCAACCAATTCAAAGCATTTACCTTTCTGGGTCGCTCTGACTTCAGAAAGTCTCACAGTGCCTAATCTGGTGAACAAGGTAGATGAGGGCACGCAGTGTTTTTATGAGACTGCCTTTCCATTGTATAACACTTAGAAGCAGTATTCACTGTATTTTTTTTAACCATACCTCATAAAGGCACCACAAAAAACAACTACCAGAACTGTATCAGAAAGTGGTATGATGGACAGGTTAACTGTTTGAAGCGAGGAGAAGTATTTTGAGGGGAGCAATGTCTTTTACTATAATAATTTTTTAATGTAGACATTTATTCATTGTATGTTTTGATCATTCCTTGTGTATCCGAAAGAATAAAAAAGCAGGATCTTGAAGAAATATTTGTATACCCTCTTAACAGTAGCCAAGAGGTACAAGCAATACAAATGGGAATCCAAACACAAACAGATAAAGGCTATACTTTCAGGGATCATTACTTTACAGGGAAGACAAATGGATAAACAAAATACAGCATATCATACAATGGAATATTTCCTTAAAAAGAAAAAAACCTATCACATTTTGCAACATGAACCTGGAGAACATTATGCTAAGTGAAATAAACTAGTTATAGGACAAATACTGCATGATTTCACTTTTACGAGTAGGTAAACAGTCAAGTTCATAAGAACAAAAAATTGAGTGGCAGCTCCCAGGAGCTAGGAGGAAGGGCAAAGGACAGCTGTCTAATGGGTAGTTTTAGGTTTAAAGATGAAAAAACTTTTAGAGATCTGTTGCACACAAGGAATACACCTGATAATGATATTGTTGAACTTTATACTTGAAGGTTAGATGGTAGAAGATATTGTATGTGCTCTTTTTTAACCACAGTTAAAAACAAGTGAAAAGCACACTAGTAGCTCCTAGAAAGGTTAAATATCATTACAGAATGACCCAAAATCCCATTCTTATGCACTTGCTCATGAGAAATGAAGACATGTCACATAAAAATGTATACAAAAGTGGTCCAAGCAGCAACATTCATAATAGATAAGAAGTGCAAACATCTTGAATGTCTACTAGCTGATGAATGTGCTACATCCATATAGTGGAATGTTATTCAGCCATAAAAGAATGAAGTACAGGCCGGAGGGTTAGCTCAGTGGTTCCGGCGCCTGCCTCGCAAGCACAAGGTCCTGAGTTTGATCCCCAGTAACCACATACAATGCTGGGCATGGAAACTCACACCCACCAGCAATCAATACCATATACCACAGTGCCGGGCGTGGTGGCTCACACCTGTAATCCCAGCACTTAGGAGGCAGAGACAGGAGGATTGCTGAGTTCGAGGCTTGCCTGGGCTACACAATGAGCTCAGAGCCAGCCTGAACTACAAAGCGAGACCCTGTCTCAAAAAAAAAAAAAAATGAAGTACAGATAGATGCTACATGGTTGAACCCTGAACACATGCTAAATGAAAGCAGTCACAAAAGAGTACATACAGTATGATTTCATTTACACAAAATTTCCACAAGAGCAAATCAACAGAGATGACAAAGTAAACTTATGTTTACCAGCAGCAATGGTGAGGAGAGGCTTGGGACCAACATCTGAGGTGGTAGAGAGCTTCTTAGAGCTCCTTTTGATGAGGGTGATGGAAGTATAGCAGAATTAGACAGTTGTGATGACTGTACAACATACCTTTAAATGGTGATTTTTGTATCAATTTAAAAAAAAAAAGTGAAGGAGGACAGCAATACTACCAGCAGTCTTTAAATCCAGAGAGCAGTGGCAAGTCCCTGAAGGCCTTCAAAACTATTTGCATTTGTAAAAGACCCTGTGGTGCTTAGGGGAGAACAGGGGGCACAGGAGTGGATGAGATCATCACATACCATGATCCAGGTAAGCAACAGTAGCTTGGACCTCACTGGTGGAAGGGGTGGTATAAAGACAAAAGTAGACAGACTTGAGAGCATTTGTGAAAAGAGAAACTACTGAATTTGCTGAGAGATTAGATAAGGATGCATGACGAAGGGAATATTCAAGGTAATAGCTTTGTAGCATGTACTACTAGGTAGAGGATGGATGATTAGAGGAGGAATATGAAAGAGGAGAGACACTGATGGCTTGGACTTAAGTGGCAACTGTGCTGATAAATTAGTACTGACTGGGTGTGGTGATACATTAGTTGTGAGGAAACAGAAGAAATTTATGTTCTGATAAGTCAGAATGATGTAGTTAGGTCTGAATAGCCAGAAAGAGCCCTAGTATCTAGTAAGAGTGAAACAGAAGTGTTATGGTAAAGAATGTGCTCTAAACAGAAGTTTGATCTTCAGCTTTTTTAATAAATGCCCACCAGTGCTTAAGAAAATAAACTACCTACCTGTGCCTGTGTAGTAACAATTTCTAGAAGTGTACACTCATCATTTAAAGCAGGGCAACTAAAGTAACCAGTAATGCAACATGAAGTCATGTCATGATTTATTACCCCAGATGCTTATTTCATCCCAGTCCCCACCTTATTGTTCCAAATCAGAAGATTGAGGACACTGCTTCATGAGTTTCAAAAAAAAGAACTATCAAGGGAAGATATGTGGAGATATTGTGGATGCCTAAAGCTGCGGATGTCCGTTTTTAGTAACCCTTTCTTAAACTTATTACTATGGAAAATATAAGGCACTGAAGGGCAAGGCTGCAATCTTTCTGCTACTGTACAGGTTACATGTCTGTGTCCCTCTCAAATTTTTACGTTGAAATCCTAACCGCAAACATGATGATTTTAGATGGGACCTCTAGCAGATGACCAGGTAATGCACAGCCCTCATAAATGGGACTAACATCCTAAAAGAGATCATAAAGAACTCTCATCTCTTTCTGTGCTGTGAGAATACAAGAAGTTGGCCATCACAACCCAGAAGAGAACCTTAGACTTTCAGCCTTAAGAGGTATGAGGAATAAATTTCTGTTGTTTATAAGTCACCCAATCTATAGTACTTTATTAGGAAAGTCTGAACTGATTTGGAGTTGTGACACAGGCCCTCTAAACTGCCTAGTTCTCTACTCTGAGTACCAAAACCAAAAAACCTGCCCCATTGTCTTCTCTTGTAATGAGGATCTCCTCCCTAAAATCCCACAAACGTCAGTCCCACAAGGCCAGATTTACATGCTATCTCCTCTCTAACTTCTCCTCAGCCGCTGCAGCCAGATGTCCGATACTCAGGAATGAGTCTCCTCCTGAGTATCTAATGCACTGATGACCTACTGGCCTTCTGTAGAAACTAGTATTATGTATGTCTTTCCTCTTATGCCAAATTTCAAGATTAAGGTTGTACCATATACCCCTCTGTAGAACCTAGTATGGCATGAATAGTATTCAAAGAAAGCTTATGATTAAAAGTTTTCAAAAAAAGAAACCTATGCTGGGCATGGTGTTGTATGCCTGTAGTCTCAGATACTTGCAAGGCTGGAGCAGGAAGATCACTTGAGGCCACTTCAATGTCAGTCTGGGCCACACAGTAAGACCTGTCCTGACAGGAAGGGAAGAAAGGAGGGAAAGAGGGGAAAAAAGCCCAAGTAAATTGTGCAGTATGCTATGTATCTCTTTTAATTCATATTACCACAAATTACATTAATTGTAAAGCTTAAAGGACATCCCTACTGCTTACACAACAGGTGTAGCTTACATAATCTGCTCTACCCAGCTGTTACTTATTTGTGACAGTTCCCTGCTGGTTTCTGCTCCCTGCTGATGTACAGGATTACTGCATCTTCCAGGAAGGTTTCTTTATTCTTCTCGTGCCCAAATTATAAAATAATTTGTTAATTTTCCTTTATAACAATAAGAGGACAAACAAGAATAATCAGATATTTATAGGGTTTTCTATGACTATAAAACATAAAAAAACTTCTAAATATTGCCATAGAATTCATTTATTACCCCAAGAATTTTCTTTTTCTCTATTGTATTTTTTCCCTGCATAGACTTCCAGTAAATGACTACATGGAACTGTGTTACCCAAAAGTATTTCTATACTAGCTGACTATGAGAGATAATGATGCAAATGTACAGAACAAGAGTGAGGGTGCCGGGCGTGGTTGGCTCACGCCTGTCATCCCAGCACTTGGGAGGCAGAGGCACAAGGATTGCTGAGTTCGAGGCTTGCCTGGGCTACATAGTGAGCTCAGGGCCAGCCTGAACTACAAAGTGAGACCCTGTCTCAAAAAAAAAAAAAAAAAGAGTGAGCCATAACTAAAGCCCACAAGTAAGAAAAAATGAAAATCCACGAACTTGGTGATGCTCCAGAGAGGAAACCAGCAACGTTGATGCTAAACTGGCAGAAATATCGATACTTCCTGACTCCCCCACTGGGTGCATCAATTTACCACCGCAGGCTGCTCTTTTGCAGCAAGTGACAGCCAGTGAATGCTGTCAATAACAAATAGAAATGAACCCTAATCAAATATAGTGTAAGCAATAATGAAAAAAAACTACAATCGTCAGAAGTATCAGACTCAATTCTGTTGATAATTAGTTTAATGGTACTGAGCAAGTCATTTGCCTTCAAAATCACTATTGCTTAGAAATTCTGTATTAAGAAGAGTTACCATACCAGACACGAGAGATTGCTATTCATAAAAAGGCCTGCTTATAAGGCAGGTCCTTCAAATAGTATCTGGGGCCTGGGATTTCAGTATTCCTATCATCCTAACCGATAGAAACAGTTTGTTGTGCCTAAATTGTTAGTACAAACAGTATTTATGCTGAATATTTGCCTGCTTTCTGGGAGAGTGAGATTTTGATATATACTAGGTATAGGGTGCCTAAGTGACCAGCTCCCAGTAAAAACCCTAGGCACAGAGTCAAAAATGAGTTTCCTTATAGACAACAGTTTATACATAGTGTCATAACTCACTGGAGGAACTAAGCACTCCTTGTGTGACTTCAATATGAGAAGACTGCTGGAAGCTTGGGCAGTTTCCTCCAGACTTTGTCCCATGCACCTTTTTCCTTTGTGGACTTTGGTTTGTAACCTTTCACTGTAAAAAGAACACCAACATACAAAGTTCCAGCAGTCCTGCCAGAGAACACTGAACTTGGAGATGGTCTGGGTAGTGTCGAATAAAACTGCAAACATTTTTCCAACACTGTAAAGTAGGTATTATTATGCACTGTAAAGATGAATAAACTGAAATAGAGTGAGGTGAACAAAGTATGTGCCCAGAAAATAAGTATTTCAGTGTTTACTATACAATATATGACTGTTCCTAAATTGTAGTGAGCCTACAACCACTTGTAATGGTTACTAAAAATGTGGTTTGGGGAGACATATTTACCTAAGACTTAGATTCAGTAGGTTTGAGGCTAAGAAATCTCTTTATAATAAGCATTCAAGATGATTTTTATGGAAGTCCCCCAATGACCATATTTTGAAATACTTTGATATGTACGAGCTATACAGCACACTGTGCCCAATTTCTCAAGCTAAGTAGGAAATGGCAGAAGTAGGAATTACACTGGCCCTCTTATCAAGGTTGAGGATATCATTTTATAACTCATTCCAAATTCTTCACATTCTTCAGTTTCTCTGGCTCACTCTACCTTCTTGCTGCAAGTATCTGCCCAGTTGACTGTGACTGGGTGTAGACGGAAGAAGGTATGGGGCAATCCTAGCACCAAGTACTACGTGTTATCCTGAATTCAAATTATGGACACTTACCAATTTAAATCAAACAATATAAAGAGTTAACATTGGAACTCTGTTGTTTTTTTTTTTTTTATTTTGTGTCATGGCCCCCCACTACCACCACTAGGGATCTAACTCAGGACCTTGTGCTAATGAGGCAGGTGTGGTGCCACTGAGCTAAATCCCTGGGCTTCCGCTTTGGTTTTTGAAACAGACTTAATGTGCTGGTGACAACAGAAAATATGTGTTATCAATTACACTTACCAAAGAACATAGGAAATCACTTATAATTTCAGGTCCCAAAGACAGTACATTAATTGTAGTTTTAGATGAAAGACTAGAAAAGGGGAGGGGTTAAAGAGAATATTTAAAATTAGTGCACTATTTTATCTATTGGAAAGGACATTACAGTGCTTTCAGTGCTACACACTTCTGCACCCCAGTCTAAATTGCAGAAGTGTGTTGGTAGCTGCTTATATTCAACTGATCATTTTTCACCTGTTAGTAATGACCTAGCTTGTGCTATCAACTCAGTTCAAAACAATTCAGCAATTATTTGCTGAATGGGTAGTGTACCTGATGGTGTGCCCACTGTAATATCATAATCAAAGACACTCTTCCAAGAATACCCTGATAAAGAGGAAATGACTAGGAACCTATTGCACTTTAATGCTTTAAGACAACATATAATAGAGTATAAAAAACAAATGACGGTATCTTCTTGAATAGGCTAGGCCTCAACAAACCAGTATTCTATTAAATACAGGGCAAGAAATCAATGACATTCTGCACTTTACAAATATAGATTAATCTTCTAAATCTGGATATACCTAGTCCAACATCATCTATAAACCACATCTTCTATAATCAAGAAGTTGGCTGAACTAGCAATCCATCCATACACTGCAGTAATTGAGGAGCTGCCTGCCAATGTGCAGGCAAAGGGCATCCCGTGCCCATATCTGCAGTGCCGAGCACTCACTCATCATTAAGCTGCAGTAGTGTTAACATACGCTGCAGCAATACTAATATGTCAGTTTTATCATCACCACTACTCTATACTTACACCAGGTCAAGAAGGTAAACATTAAGTGAATAAAAACTTGGGAGCAGCATCCAGTTCACTTGGGGAAGTCAGAACCTTCCTCCATCCAACCAGAGAAATTCCTCCAAGCTCAAGGATTCCAGATGTAAGGGATTAATCTGCATTAAGCACTATAGAAACAGCAAATTCCATCACCTTAAGAGAAAAATTGTGTCTTTATTTTACAACCTTCGTAATTTACCCTTTTTTTTTTTTTTTTGCTTTTTGAGACAGGGTCTCGCTTTGTAGTTCAGGCTGGGCCTGAGCTCACTATGGTGCCCAGGCAAGCCGCCTCAAACTCAGCAATCCTCCTATCTCTGCCTCCTGAGTGCTGGGATTACAGACGCGAGCCACCACGTCCGGCATTGTGGTATGCGGCATTGACTGTTGGTGGGCGTATCTCCATGCCCAGCATTATATGTGGTTACTGGGGATCGAACTCAGGACCTTGTGCTTGCGAGGCAGGCGCTGGAACCACTGAGCTAACCCTCCGGCCCATAATTTACCCTTTTTATGAGCACTACCCAACCATGCTGGACAAGCAGTCAACTTTGATTTTTCTTCCATCACTCAACAAACTAGTATTTAAATTCATATAATGGGTGAGTTTTTTGCATATCTGCATACACAATGGAGTTGGCTGGGGTCTTTCCAGGGGTCACCAGCAACACAGCCAAAGGGCAGTCTACTAAAAACTTAGGAAAATACACTCATTCAGACAGCTCCATCAATATGGAAACAGCCAGCTTCAAATACCAAAATCACAGCTCGGCTAAAAAGCCCATTAGAAACATGGAAAATTCCCTGATGTGCAGGAATTCAACAGTATCCACTAAAGGACTGAATTACTAGTAATACTTACAAACAAAAGCAACAAAAAGAAAACCTTTACTGAAGGTATTTAGAAGATACTCAGTTTCATGTTGCTCAAAAACTAAAGGGGAAAGGGTCTGAACAAAACCTATTTTCACATGTACAAAGACTTACTTTAAGCTGTACAGGTTTGTGCTTCAATAGGTTTCTGCCTTGCCCAAGGGTGGCCTAGCATCTATTTGCCAAACCATAATTTGCCATGCATATGTCATATCAAAGGGGTCAAATGCAACCAACTCCTTTATATCTAATATCCAAACAGCTTGAAAATAACTGAAATGGTACAATCTATTTTTGGTAGAAAAGACAAATGACAAGTATGTAACAGTAACAATTCATAAAAATATTAAATTTTGTGGTCTATTACAAATGTATTAGATACAGTACAGTCACCATGCCCTCCAATGCTATAACCATAAATGTAATTGAAGTTCCTCAAGATAGGAGCCTTATCTGTACTACTCCCACGTGTCCCCAGGAATTATCACAGTGCCTAGCACATAGTATAGGCCCAGGGAGCATTTGGTGAATGAAATAATGCTCTACAAAACTAAAAAATGCCTGGATCACCTAAGAACAGGAAGCTGTATGGCCAGTACAGCTCCAGCATTAGCTATATTCTAACATTTAGAAAACTGTTTATTAGTATATACTTCAATTAACTAGTATTCCCTATTCTTCATTCTGGATAAGGAGTTGTTTCCTATATAGGAGTAGTTTACTTACTGTCTAATAAGTAAAGGTTATTCATGTAACACATATAAAATCTCTTCTTTATGCCTGGTATGGTGGCTCATCCCTGTAACTGCAGCACTCTGGAGGCTGAGGCACAGGGACTGTCATGAGTTTGAGGCCAGCCTGGGCTACACAGTGAGTTCAAGGCCAGCATGAACTACAAAGTGAGACCCTGTCTCAAAAAAAAAAAAAAGCCAAAAATAACAGCTGTTCTTTGAACCAGTATTCATTAAACACCTTCTAGGCAGCAGCCACTGTGCTAGGAGTCAAGGATATACTGTGAACTGTCTCTGCCCAGAGTTGCTTTCATCCTAGGGCATCCTTTCATAACTGGGGTTCCTCCTCCAGCTGTGGAGGAAAGAAGTTAATGTATTACATACAAAGTGTGAGGTAGCACAACAGGGATTTATTTGTACCCAGGTAAGCACGACTGATTGAGAAACCCATAAGAGTTAAAAGGCAATTATAATGCAGTATGATAGAAAGGTTGCTCTAAATAGTTCAACAGTTAAATCTACAGGTATATGAACTAACCTGCCAGGTGCCAAGGCACAGAGTACTTTGTAAGACATGTATAAATGCAAAAGTACTGCAAGACATACATGCAGATATATTTCTAAACATGTAATAAAATCAGTACTTTCCACATTCAGTACTGTCAGGCCAAAGTTATTATAGAAGTGAAACAGAAAAAAAGCTTAATTACCTTGATAATTTAACAAGGAAACCAAAAACCTGCCTGCTCGTGAAAAAAAAAAAAAAAGGGCAATTACCTCAATTATTGTTAATTGCTTCCATATTGTTTCATTAGTTTGGCCTTGCCTTGGACTCAAAATAATAGTTCTCTATTTTATTAATTCTTATTTTGTATTTTTAGTCTTTGAGTTTTCACTCTTCCTTCTACAGTCTAATTTCTTTCCAGTCTCTTTGGTAAGATATTTCCTGTGTGACATTATTACTATTTAGATAATGCTTTATGAAACCTAGGCAGTTTGAGACCTACTCAAATCAGATATATAAATTCATTCCAATTTTTCACATTCACAATATGCTTTCATTATCAATGATCCAGAAATCCACACCTGTTAACACTCTGACAAGTTAAACTGACACCATCAACTTGGGCAAGCCCCCTAGTTTATTTTATCAAGAAACATATATATAACACATATATTTTTTGAGACGGGGGGGGGGTCTCACAGTGTACTTCAGGCTGGCCTCAATCTCATGGTGATCCTATCTCAGCCTCCTGAGTAGTGGGATTACAATCACGCACCACCACGCCCAACCTTAAAAAATATTTTATTTGAATCTTTAGCATGAAGTAATTTAACAAGCCAAAAAGAAAGAAGGGAGTACTCTTGTTAGAATATTAGAAAAAATATATTTTAAACTGTGAAAATGCTACTACAATCACCAGGAACTACTTTTTTTAATACATCAAAGAAGAGAGGGTAACATGATCCTTCAAAGCTGCTAGTATTTATCTGTTATTTATGAAGATGTTGACTAGAAACAAACAGTGCTTTTACTGCACTCAGGCATCCAACCCTTAAATCAATCATTTAAGACACCCCCTATATGCCTAAATCCTAAAATGCTGTACACCAAACCTGCCAATTTCTATTTCAAAACTGTCAAAAGAGAAGTTATAATTCATCACAAAAGAATGACCACAATTATTAATGGCAAAGATGTCAAGGCCATGTGTTTAAAACCTACAATTAATCATTCCTCCTTTTAGCTTGAAAATATAGAACCTGGGGAAATAAACAGCATTTTTAAACAACTCAGCAAACCTAAGTGAAGTACAGAAAATGTGATTTCTAAGAGACTTCCCATGTTGGGCTTAAAATTTAATGAAATCCCTTTTCAAACATGTAGTCCTCTAGTTTTCCATGTCCAACAACTATAATAAACACTACTGTAATTTCTTTAATATTCAAAGCCAATTTCAGACAAAGATAGGTCTGCTAGAACAACACAAATGCTTTTAAAAGGAATATCTCTAAAATATTAAAGCAACCACAAGGACAGCACATTACCTGCACTACATCTATCTGCCTATACAAGTCTGTATGCCACCTAAATCTTTACTGGGAATACCCCTCAAAGAATCTGTGCCAGGCAAAAGATAGGGACAGCCTGTGGTTTAGTAATCTAAGAAATCTAAAATTTGCCCTTCCTCAAAATTTTAAAGCCATTTTTTAGCAATGAGAATTTGATATGTTTTGCATTCGGTCCAATGGTTTGCAGCTGAATTCTCTCCCCTCGGCCTAAGGCTCAGATGGGTTTCCTAAGAACCTTTCAGCACACTGTACTGGTACAAATTCCTAGGACTTATCATAGTCACGTTTGAGCAGGAAAATGCGAACAGTTGGATAGCCCAGCCAAAACAATGAGGTCAAAGCGCCTTTCAATGTGAGCAAAAGTGATCCTCTGCAGAGGTCTTGGTCAGGAATGCAAAGGACTGGCCTCAAACCCGCAGGCTGGCACCTCCACAACTGCTGCAAATTCTGCTGGATGCCCTCCTGGCTCACGGGGCCAGCACCGCTTAATTACTACACTAACACAATGCAGATCACTCAGCAAGAGAAGCAAAAGGGGCTTTTAGACCCATAGTTGGCTTTAGTTCAGTTTCAGGTGTATGAATCCTTCTTAAAAGTGGGATTTTTTAAAAGGCGATCAAGAGCCCAACTGTTTTCCAACATAAGAATGCCAGGTGAAAGGATTATCCTTTTGCTAAATATTACAATTCACTCTTCTTGTCACCTTTCTCTTTGACACCCTGAAGCAACACTTGGAGATCACAAGAACCTATGTGAAATAGAATGATGAAGTTCAATGCTCTTTTGCAGCCCGAAGCTAAATGTTAAGAAACAAATTTTAGTCACTTGTGTTAGCAGAGTCCAACACAAGCCATTTTCTATGGATGTCACAATTTCCCATAGGTGTAACCTTTATTGCTCTGTGCCACAGGTAATATCTGCTCCATTTTCACACTGCATGTTTCTGAGTGCGGTAAATGTTCTCAGGAAATCACTAACACAGCATTACTGTGATGGCAATTAATAACCTAAGAAGGAATGTACAACCATTACTTCTTATGTTCGTGAAAGTTTTAAACGCAGAAAAAATTAGATCAAATTCATCCAACCGATGAAGAAATTGTTAACAAGGCTTTGATTAGTAATAAGTGAATGAAAAGAACCAAATCGACAAGTTCTCAAAAGAACAGTAGGGACGATGGGCGGAAGCACTCACTCAGCATTCAACCTTTTTAGCCACAAAAAAATCAAAATTTGGAGATGAACCCTTTCTTTCACAACGTTGGCAGAAATAAAACCTATTCCCTCCACCTCCTCTGGAAATTTAGGAAGTTCGCACAAATAGCAACATAAAGTAAATGGCCCCTACTTTGCTCCATTCGTAACATAGCCGGTAGGAAAAAACAGGTTACTCTAAAAAGTCTGGAGACAGGAATCGCTTCGAGGCTAGTCTCCCACGGAAACCCAATTCCCGTTTGGGGGACTTGCAAGGGAGGAGATGTGGCCGGAGGAGCCCAGCCGTACCCTGCCTTCTTCCTTGAGTGCCAAGTCTGGGGCGAACGGTCTGCGAGGCTTCAGCCCCGCGCTCGGCACGGCGGTGCAGCCTGCTGGAGGCTCCGCGCCTCCCAACCCACCCGGACCCTCGCCTGCGCCGTAACCGGCGCCTAACGGTGGCTCCCCAGGCTGCTTCTCCAAAGTTTGCCGGGCTCCGGGTCAGTGGCAGCCGCCCGGCCGGCCGGCTGAGCCCCGGGCAACGCGGCGTCCTGCTCTAGCTTCGGGCTCCCTCGGTCCCAGGCTCTTCTCTCGGGCCACCGTGACAGGTCTAGCGCAGGTTTACCTCCATGTGCTCGCGGCAGAGGAAACAAAAGAAACCTTCCTCCCAGATAATAAAACGCCATCTTCGCCTAATTGGCCAACTGAGGGGCCCCCGGGGCGGTCCCCCCGAGAGTCCCCAGACATCCGGCTCGCGGGGGACCCCGGCAAAGGCTGAGTTGGCGGCAGCCTGGGGAAAGGGTCCTGGGGCGGGGGTAGGACGCGCTGAGCGCCCTACTCGCTTTCCCACCCCGGCTACCCGGGGACCACGTTTCGGGAAAATGGAAGGGGGTGGCGAAGGATCTGTCGCCAGGGAGCCGCGAAGGGGCCGGCAGGAGAACCACCCCGTACGCGCGGAGCCCCGGCGAGCGTACTTACAAAGCGATTCAAGCTCCGGCGAAACATCGCGTCGAAAGCTGCGGGCCGCGGAGCTGGGTTCTGCCGGGCTGTCCGGGGAGGCGCCGTCCACAGAACACACTGCGGCGAGGGCCGGCGGCGCGAAGCGGTCAGCGAGGCGCGTTGCCGGCACCAGCCCCCCGCCCGGCCGCCCGGCCTCCCGCCCTCCCGCCCTCCTGCCTCTCGCGCTCCCCGCCCCCCAGCCGCACGCGCCCTGGCGCCCCGGCCCCCGCCCGGCCCCGCCCCACAGCCCGCCCCCAGCCCGGCCCGCCCGGCCCCGGGGCGGCGGCCCCGTCGCTCCCCCTTATCTGGCCCGCGCACGGCCGGCTGGCCGCAGCCCGCCAAGAAGCGGGCTGGCGTGTGGGAGGGAAGGCGGAGGGGCGCTAGGCTCCTCCCGCGGGGAGGGGGCCTCAGGCTCCCCGCCCGCGTCGAGCTCGGCACTCCGCTGTCTGTGCTCCGCCCGGTGCGGTGCCCAGCCCGCCTCCCCGCTGGCTCAGGCGGACGCCCGCTTGGGGCGCGGGGGACTCTGTCCCGGCTCTCCGCGCCTCACCTCCACTCAGCCCGACACTGCTGCCCTGTCTGTCTGGAGCCCCCGCCCTCCCCACCCCGGCCCCAACCCGTCCCCGTGCCGCTCCCCCGGCAGCCCCTCCTCGGCCCGCGCTTTCGTCCCGCAGTCGGGCTGGAAGCCCCGGCGAGACCGCTGGCCGGGCGGATGGAGCCCGCTCTGAGGGAGGAGTGAGCACTGGAGGGGCACTGTGGAGACCCCGGCGCGGCCAGGGCGGGGAGCGAGCTCCGAAGGCGGGGGGCTCGCGCCTTTGCTCCCGCCGAGGAGCCGGCCTCAGTCCCTCGTCCTGCCTCGCCGCCTAAGTAAGCCCTCTTACTTCCACTTTCTCAGTAAGGTTGTAAAGTCAGGCTTTGTGTCGTTGCTGCTGCGCAGCGGGGCGGGATTTCCCTGCCACCGCCCCCCCCGCCCCCGCCCTCGAAACTCTCGCGGGACATCCTGGGAGTTGTAGTCCAGCAGTCCGCGCACTCCGCCTGCTATTGCGGGCTGGGAGCTCCCCCACCTGCCCGTCCCGGGTTTGCCCAGCTGGTTGAAGGAGAAAGCTGTTGAGACCGTCGGGCAGAACCGCGATGCTCCACAACAGCTGGGTGTGAAGGTCGGGAGCCCTCGGTAGACTCCTAGCTGTGGGAAATCTGAGGATAAGTCTGACAAAGCCTCAAATGCTGGGAGACTTCCTTAGAAGGGAAAATTTGCGCGCCAGGTAGCCCTCTATACTCTTGGCTTAGGGGCCGAGACTGCAAATTTTTAAATTGAAAATGAAAGCCGAGTTTGGAATTTATCAGGAAACAGGGCAGCCCACCGCGCCGGGACCGCCCTCTGAGGCGGGGCCTGAAACTGGTGGCGAATTTGCAGATTCTTCTGTTAAAAAGGACTTCTGTGAAGGGCTTTCGCGGCGCCCCAGTGCACAGCCAGTGCAGAGCTGAGGACATGCCCAGCTACCCCACGGGCCTTCCTTTACTGCTGGGCACAGACACTTCTCCTTTTCCCCTGTGTTTCGGTTCATCTAAACAAACCTTTACTAGGTAGTTTATTTGTACCTGACACTACCAAGGGCTGAGCACAGAGGTTTCCTAAGACTTCCCCATCAAGATGGTCCCAATCTATTTACAGGGTACAGACAAGCAAAACGGAGACGTTCAAAGGTAATGGCCGCTCCAGTAGAAATTCGAAGCGCTGAAGGAAAGAAAAGGGAGGGGCAAAGCCTCCTTAAGGATTTGTAAAACTTAAGGGAACAATGGCGATTAAACTGAACTTTGGAACATGGGAAGGCTTTGGGGGAGGCCAAGGCAAAGTCTGGGGTGGAGGAAGAGGTCAAGAAAAAAGTGCAGGCCAACCATTTTGGCACACACCCAGGATTGGGGAGGGGAGCAGGGGAGGAATTAACGAAACCTAGAACCAAAAAATATTTTCAGAAACGTGCTGTAAAATTTGAACTTGTTTCTGGAGGAGCTGATCTCTGATAAAATACAAATGGCAGGAATCTAAGGTTTGTTCCTAAACTGCCCTAACTGCCCAACCTTTTCCAGTTTCCTCCCCTATTTGGGTCCTTCTGTTTGCTCACGCTTGAGGCCACATATAACCGTTTTAAAGATGTACATTAAGTCTATATTAAACAGATGTTAGAATATTTCATTTTCTTGGCAAAATGGATCTAGAGTTTTGCTCTCTACTATGTCGAGGACTTGTTTTCAAATAGAGCTTATTTTTGGGGCTTGTCTGGAACACAACAGCTATCTTAATTTCATTTACTAAGTATTTACTGAACAACTACAGTATGGCAAGCACTATTTTAATATGTGAGGAGTGGGGCAAGATTGAGCAAGTTATTGTCATTTGTTCTAGGCATAAATCTAGAATCTTTATTGTTGCAATACATCCTTATCAGTAAAACAAGTAAAAACTAATTTAGGCATTTGGAGATGCAAGTGCTTACTAGTTAGTAATATCTTTCCATATTCAGTTTTGTAAAACAAATGGAAAAATGTGCTTATAGATTCAACATATCGACTTATGAAAAAAATTAGAGACCTATAATGCTTTGCATTTTTCCCTTACACGTGCCCATTGTAATGTTGCTGCAACTTAAAAACAATGATTTTAAGGTGCCTCTAAATATAGCAGAATTTATGCTCGTGTTTTCATTTGTTTTTATTCCATCTCTTGGTCCTTATTTGTTCCAGCAAAACATCCATTATTATGGCTCCAGACTAGTTTGACTATGAAAAAGCAATTCCACACAAATCAAAATGTGTTCAGTAAAACATGAAATTTATGCGAAGGTGATTTTTTTCCATATCACAAACTCTACCTGAAATTAGAGCTACTTCTCACATACATCCTTTACAGTCACTCCTTGTGGATTTAAAAAAAAAAAAAAACACAAGAAGAAGAAATTATTTTTGTTCTTTTCATGCCTCTTCACAGTTTCCAAAGAAAACCCAGGTGTTGTAGAAAGCTGTTGCCGATGACTATGAAAAGCAGAAATCAGTCAGCATTTTCATTTGGCCAACTCCATAAAGAGAGCTGTAAAAACTAACTTCCTCCTGCGTAAACTTGTGGCACATGTGAGAACTCTTCAAGGGTATCAACTGACTATAGCAGAAGCCCTTTCTCCTTCAGACAAGATTCAGGAAGTAGTCTGTCTTTATTACCAATTTGACTATAGATAATGCTTGCTGCCCAAGGAGAGGAGGAAGTGGCTGTAACCCTTTGGATTATGTTTCCCCATTTCTCTCTCTGCGAGCTACGCAGGAGCCTTTCTGTGCTGCCAACCCCTCCCCCACACACACACACACCTTGTTCTTTCCCACTTTCGACCTCAACCCCTCAGAAATGTCACCGTGATAGATGGGCCGGACAGCCACTAAGGCATACGATACAGACCATGGTTGTGACAGAGAACAAAGTGCTTCTGTGATTAGTGAGCAATTTGTGATAGAGCAGAAAGAGATTAGAGAAAAGGAGTCACTTCTTCCATCCAATACTAAAAAAAGGAAGAAAGAAAAAATGAAGTTGCGTGCCGGGCGTGGTGGCTCACACCTGTAATCCCAGCACTCGGGAGGCAGAGACAGGAGGATTGCTGAGTTCGAGGCTTGCCTGGGCTACATAGTGAAGCTTAGGGCCAGCCTGAACTACAAAGCGAGAGTCTGAAAAAAAAAAAAATGAAGTTGTTACAGCCACATTGAAATCACCCTGTTATCAGCATATTGAAGAAATTTAACTGTCTGCTGCTCTTTCAAGCAAACATCCTCACACTACCTTTCGACCAAGTGAAATGTCTTGACCCATTTTAAGACTGGCCTTGATCTCAAAGACCAGTTTTACTCGTATCTTAACCACTGGGCCTCTCCAATTCTCTTTTTCCACATTGCGACTCCCGACCTCAGATGTGCTGAGTTCATGTCTCTTGATAACCAAAGAATGAGTAAGAGGACAAGGAGGTTAAAAGTGGGAAAGAATTTTTGAGAGAAAACCCCTGAAAGACAGGAGAGGCCTGAAACTGGGTTGCCTCTGTGTCCAGAGGTAATTTATACCCAAAATCACAGCTTGAGTAACTACAGATCAAACTAAAATTAACCCATAGGATTACAAGTACGGTAGCTTACTTAATACCAGTCCAATAGGAGAATGAGGCACATAGCAAGAGTAGACTGTGGGCATCACTAACTTCAGCTTCTCTGTAATATAATATAGAAAAATCAAAGGCATTTTGGGGAAAGGATGGGAGTATGGGTCAGGGTGTTCTGGCCACCCTACCTACGCACCTGTCCCCTTATCGAGGCTCACTGAACCAGGTGGTACTCACTACACTATAATTTCAAGTGCTGCCTATCCCTAGGGAGGCTTGCAGGTCTGGTTCTCTTTCCATTTGTCTTCAGACACAATTTGTTTTTTGACACAGGGTCTCACCACACAGTCCAGGCTGGTCCTGATCTCACAGTGACTCCCCTGCCTCAGCCTCCTGAGTGCTGGGATTACAGATGTGCACCACTATGCCTGGCTCCAGACACAATTTTGACGTGTCTTACCTTTTTTTTTTTTTTTTTTTTTTGAGATAGGGTCTTTCTATGTAGTTAAGGCTGGCCCTGAGCTCACTACGGAGCCCAGGCAAGCCTCGAACTCAGCAATCCTCCTGTCTCTGCCTCCCGAGTGCTGGGATTACAGGCGTGAGCAACCACGCCCAGCACTGTGGTATGTGGTATTGATTGCTGGTGGGCGTGAGTCACCACGCCCCGCATTGTTGTATGTGTTTACTGGGTATAAAACTCAGGACCTTGCATTTGCAAGGCAGGCGCTGGAACCACTGAGCTAAATCTCCGGCCCATCTTGTTTTATCTTTCGGGGCCCTCCTTTGAAGTCCCAGTTCCTCTCCGACTGCCTGTTAATTTCTGTCTAACTTAGCTGTCTCTAATACAAGCACAGATAGCTTGGGAAGATAGATAAAATCCTTCCCCATTTAGAACCTTCCAAGCACTTCCCTTTACTACTAAGAAAGTCCCAAATCTGCCTTAATATCTCCTCCAAGATCCTGAGTTCTCTGACCCCTGGCTTCCTGACTAGCCTCAGGTAGACAAACATCCTCCTACCTCACCAGGCTCCACTCCTTTCATCCCATGAGTTCCCCAACTTCCTTTTCTCCTGACAGCTTTTCTACAGGCCAGCATCTCTGCTGGAGTGCTTGCACTAGTCTTTGCTATTCATCCTTCAGATCTCAGCTTAAATGTCACTTCCTTGGATGAGATCAGGGCTCCCTGTTATTGTGCTCCAAATAGCCTATATTAATTACATCCTAGGGTACTGACAGATGAGGTTAGTAATCACAGAGAATGGCACAAGTCCAAGGAGACTGAAGATAATCTAATATTGTTTTGCTTTTCAAAAATGTGAAGTAGGTATATTCTAGTAATTGTACCAAAAGCAGACAAGGTTCTAGAACTGACCATTAACCAGATGGGTTTAGGCTTGGAATGTGGTTCTTGCTTAACTTTCAGGAAGTCCTAAATTCTGTCCTCAGTATGGCAATAAATATATATTTTTTTAATCACAGTGGAAGGGAAGAGGTGATCATTAAGAACCACAGTGTATTTACTGACATGTAGGCTGCCGTTCAGGATTCTGAAGAAATTGTTCTTACTACAAAATTCTGCACGCTGACAAAATCGATTGAGAGGAAAGACAGAGAAGAGGTTAGAAACTACATGATGCAGGAAAACAAAGGTCTTGGTCTCTCATAAGCAGTCATTACATCAGGATATATCACTATAACTATTTTATTTATAAATGAGATAAATAGCAGAAGAAAGTAAATAGAACTTGTCTCTAGGAACACCATTTGAGAGAGGGGAAGAAAGAGGTAAGGAACTTTTTTCTTTATAGGATTTGTAACTAACTTTTTAACTATGTGCTTGCATGATATTTATAAAAATTTATATGAGAACATAAATAAACATTTGAACACAATAACAGGAAATAGAAGAACATTTTAACTAAGAGAAATGGCAAAGGTGTGAAAGTAAAAATATTCCAGCAAATTGCAAGTGGTAAACCGAACTTGCTGGAGGAACAGTGGGTCCATGTGGAAAAATAGTAAATGATTTTATTTTACAGAATTGGGGACTGAACCCAAGGTCTCACACATGCTAGGCAAGCTTCCTACCACTGAGCCACACCCCCATCCCCAATGATAAAATTTTAGCTTGCACTTTCTGCAATCTGTTGGCGTACACATTCCACCAAGTAAAAGAGTAAGTCAAGAAAAGGGAAGACATGGGATCCAGAAAACAAGCATAAATATAAAACAGAGGGAAGGGAATTAAGCATCTGGATGATGATGAATGGCTGTGAGCAGAGGGCAATGGGAAGATAAAGGACCCAGGAGAGACGCTCTGGAGAAGCAAGAGACACAACTGCTTCATTACCTGATGCGTTTGGCCGTCCAGAGAGTAGTACTCAGAAACGGCTCATAGTCCTATGAGGAAGTTTGTGAAGAATTTATGATAGACACACAGAAAATAAAGCAAACTGACAAAAGAAGAGAAAGTTGCTCAAAAAAGTAAATAAAACATGATAAAATACTACTTGGCTCCACAATGACAGGCATTTACATGGACAAAGCCATGAAGACTGCCTTGAGGTTAGGGATGTAGCTCAGTAGGAGCACAGACACCCAGCATCCTCCTCTAGGCCCTGGGCTCCTTCTCTGGCACCTCCAAAGAAGAAAAAGACAGCACCGTGTTCTGATATACTAAATTAAACTCTTTTGTGTGATGAAAGGAGAACAAGTTGGAAAGGACTATGTGGTAAGGATTCTCAATCTCTGTCTTCCATAATAAAAAGCCAGCAAATACCATCTATAAATTGAAAGATCAAGAAACACATTATGTAGAAATATGGGAGTAAATACTAGAACAGCTAAAATTATTCAGAGTAGTTCCTCCAGTAGTACATCAGAGGCTAAGAGAGATGCAGCCAGCATCTGCTCTTTTATAAATCTTGTAAATCTATTTTTAACTTTTTACTATGAATATGCATTACTTCAAACAGAAAAAGTTAATTTTTAAGAAGTGAATAGCATTTTGAATGAGCAAAAGGAAGAGGAGGATTATAGCCAAGAGAAACAGCAAAGACATGAAGTAGTAAATAGACTTCTTCCTAGGGGCTCTGAGTCCACACGAGGGAACAGTAAAAGAAATGCTAGCCAGGCTTAGTGGCTCACACCTGTCATCCCAGCACTCGGGAGGAAGAGGTGGGAGGATTGCTGAGTTCGAGGCTAGCCTGGGCTACAATAGTGGGCTCAGGGCCAGCCTGAACTACAAAGTGAGACCCTGTCTCAAAAAAAAAAATTCTAACAGCTATCATTTATTGAGCACTTGCTACATGTTAGGTACTGTGCTATGCCCTTTCTATACATTATCTCATTTATACTCATTAACTTGGTAAGGTAAGCACAGTTATTATCCTTCATTTTATAGAGAAAGAAATTGGTAGGCTATAGAACTTACCTAAAATCCTCGGTAAAAAGTGGAGAGTAAAAGTGGATGGTTTGACTCCAAATCCATACTCTTAACCCCTGAAATTTGAAGGCATCATTGACAAGATTTGATCACTGATTAAATTGTAGGACAAAGGAGGTGAATCCAGAATAACCAAGGAATTAAGGCTTACTTAGGGGGATAATACTGTTCATTCATTTCAACAAATATTTATTCAATATTGACTACCAAATAGTGTGGTGGAGATAAACATGAGACATATAATCCCTCCTCTTCTAGAGTTTAGCATCCATCATACATAGGAAAATCATTCAGGGAAACATCACTGAAGAAAACCATGGGTTCAGTTTTAATTATGTTGAAGTAATGATAGGCTGTTCAAATAAAAATGTCCAGTATACGTGGAAAATATGATATTAGGGCTTGGTATAGAAGCTTTAAATCTACTTCTGGTCACAGAAAATAAGACTTGCAGACAGCTATTTCATGTAATGCTTCAGAACACCTTCATGAGCTGTAAGAATGCAATTTCAGTGGTGATTGGGCTGGAAGCCAGATTGCAGGGGTTTATGGGTATAAAGTGTTCGTTTGCAAAGTTTGGTAGTAGAAGAAGGGGGGAAAGTTCTCCAATGGCTATGAGGGCCATCAGGATTAAGCAACGTTTGCAAATTGACACATAGACATGTTTAAAAGCAGAGAAAAAAAAGAATTCTGTAGAAAGTAGAAGGTAAAGATTTTAGGGAAAAGATTATTTAGGAAGCTGAACGTGACATGTGGTAGAAGTCAATGAATTGCAGAGTGGATAGCTCAGGTTTGGCAAGGAAGAAAGGACCATCCTTCCTGAAGCATATAAGGCTAATAGAGGAGATAGTTAATGAATCAAATGAGTTAGGTGAAGAGTATCACCCCCTCTAATAGGTATGAGCCATGGAATGTAGACAAAGATAAATAGTAAAGAAAATGAGGCCTGGGAGGTCAGAGTTTCTAGTGATCAAAGACCTTGCACTTCTGGATTTGCCAGTATTTTATTGAGCACAGTGTGGCAGGGGAGTGTATGGTCAGATATGTGGGGTGATGATCAGAGATGCCGTGGGGAGAAAGGCCTACCAAGTACAGAACAAAGCATTCTTGCAAAAAATGAATCTTAGGTTAATGGAAACATGTTCTTTCCCTTAGATTAGTATTAACTTTTTATAGAGGACAAGTAAGAATAATGGAGTCTTCAGCTGCTGTTGCTATCAGCACCAGGGTGTCATTGACCTGGACTAGACTTGCCCTTACCAGTGGCACATAGACTTCTCTTTCTGCATGCCACCTGCTGCCCTTAAGCTGAACACTTAAGCCTTAGAGCAGTTCTGAATTACATGTATGAGCTAGTTGTATGAAGCTTTAAGGTGGTCTCCTTCAAAGAAGAATCGTGGGAATGAGTGTTCTCTACCTTTGGAGCAAAAACTAGTTTTTGTGACACCAGGCAGTTGAGAAAGAGGGTGGTATTTCCTAAGGAATCAAAAAACAGAGTTTGGAATGTAGACCTGAAATTTAGCAAACCTTTTGGATACTCCACAGTCCTATTTCAACCATCTTTACTGTTTTAAAATAATAGCAAACTGCACTATCCTCTAGTGTTCCTGATCAATTATTCAAATTTCATCACATCCAGGCCATGATTTAGGTACAAAGACTCAGGCAGGATGCCATCAAAAGTGGCTCTCATCCCAGCAGTGAGAGACATGCAAACTTCCCTTCACAATCAGATCCAACCTTGAATTAATTAATATCTCTGTTGGTGTCTGTTTTATTTTTAAGTCATATAGTTCCTCCTGGCTCAATTTCTAGCATTTGTAATTCCATTTGGCAGTCTTCAGCAAGTCTTTAGTCTGCCCCACTTGCAAAAGTGTTTGCTGTTTTGGCTCTAGTTTTTTTGTCACAGGATAGAACTGTGCACAAGAATACAAGCATTCATGGGGAGGTGTGGGTGGGATATGGGTAAAAATGAGAATTGACTGTGTCATATATTGGTACAAACTCCCCAATGTTATGTGTGAGTGTGAGATGTATGCAAATTGTACCAATAAAGAATGCAATTAAAACAAAGAATACAAGCATTCACAAAAATACAGCAACATGGGGCTGGGGATTTAGCTCAGGTGCCTTGGAAGCACAAGGGCCTGAGTTCAATCCTCAGCACTGCAAAAAAAAAAAAAATACAGCAACGTACAGAAGACAGAACACAAGAGCTTCTTAAGGGCAAGAACTAGGCAAAAATTTGTGTAAACCAGTACATCTTATTTACCTGTGTTTCTATTTCCCAGAGAAGAGCATAGCACATTGTTGAAGCTCAGGAAATGTTAACAAAGGAGTGAATGTCTATTTGCTATTAAGGAGGGAGTCACTAACTGAACCCAAGAATATCAATTCTGTTATATTGAGTTTCTCCTTGGACAAATAAAACCCACTGGAACTTATTTCCCCAGTATGAAAATGAGGGTATGAGATCACTTGTTAAATTGCTTAGGACAGAAATTTTAGGATTTTACATGTCACTTTGAAACAGATATAATTTCAACTTTGCAACTAGCAGTATTTAGACTGCTTCGAGAACTTGGGCTAATTGCCCAGCCAACTCATTGGCTATTTTCTATGAATGAGGAATAGATCTGTCCCTCAGATCATCTCTCTGAGGTATGATAGGCAACCAGATATGCTATTCAAAGTTCTAGTCACTGGGAAGATTTCTCTCCCTCATTGTCTTTTAGGGACATTCCATGATATAATTGTAGTGCCACATGGTCATTCACTTGGAGATGGTGTGTGCTCAGCTGTATAAATTTATGTGTATACCATGTTCATTATATTCCCATTCTAAACCCTCATACATTTTTTCAGAAGTAATTCATCATGAGGTTTGGATTGAAACAGGGCATCAGTACGGCAGGAGGAAGGAGTATGAAACCATTGAACTAACATATGCTTCCAGAGCCTGCCCAGACTGTAACCTCCACAAACACATTCTGCAAGATGACGGAAGACCATTATGTACACCAAACTTTAGAGCCAGACAGATCAGATAATACTCAATTTGTGAGCCTCACCTGCTCAGGCATTTAGTCTCTACTTGAATCCATCAGGGAACCAGATTCTTCTCAAAAAGAGAACTCCTGGCAAAACAGGAAATCAAAGTAGCTATCTTTGAGACCCTCTTGAATGCCTACCTATACTCATTTTAGCATATCTTTTTTAGCCCCTGCCTCATGTGCTCAGGGATTGTATTAGTCAGCTTTCTTGTTCCTGAGACTAAATACCTAAGGATAAAGGAGGAGAGGTTTGTTTTGGCTCACAGTTTCAAAGGGGTCAATCCATAGTCAGACAGCTCTAAAGCAGAAATGGTAATGGCAGAAGGCCCTCACAAATGAAAGCTATCGACATCATGGCAGCCAGCAAGCAGAGAGTGAAGGGAGGAGCCAGGACAAAAATACACTGTTCCATATTATGTTCTCTGTGGCCCAGTTCTTCTAACCAGGCCCTGCCTCTGAATAGCGTAGGAAGGTATGACCTCTTCCGTGGACTAATCCACTACCACGAATTTACCCCTCCGCTATCAATCACCTTCCAGAATTCCCACCTGTTAACACAATGTTGGGGGGGGGCATTTTAGATGTAAACCATAACAAGAATCTTCTAAAATCCTCCCCTTATGAATAAAGGAGTAAGATCCACTAAACCTCTTCATTCTGACAAATAATGACGTTACGCTGATGGGATCTGAAGCCTCAACGAGTAGACTTTTGGCGTGCATTCACTCACCAATCCCTCTCACTGTTCAGCCCAGCATCTCCTGATTGACTGTTGTGGGAAGGGCCAAGTTCCTCTCTGTCCCAACTGACCTATCTTTCAATAGTCAGCACCTCTCCTTTACTCTCCCTACACCACACTACCATAGTCAGTGGTTTATACAAATCTTTCTAAATCAATCCTGGGTGAGGAAAGAACACCCCCCCCCAAGACCAAACCTATCAAATAAAGTATCTACATGGTACATTTCATTGAAATTCAGAGAAAAGCTCATTCCTTTATTATGTGTATGCATACATATAAGTTGCCCAGAATCACCCAGGCAACCAGCTAGAATATTGGACTTCAAAGACACAATGGTTTTGTCATTCTTCACAAGAAGTTAATTAGCCCCTCTCCTGCAGAACGCTACTAAGACTATGATTGGTAATGTCTCAACCCCTGGTCAGCTATAAGTTCTAATTAATAATCAGGCTATTTCTCTGGTAACTATCATTCCTTCACTGCTGAGAAATCCCCTATCATTAATGACTGTTGCAATTTGTCATAGCGAAGAAGGCATGTTTCCAGTGACTCCGGGGGCAGAAGCCAGAAGTCTAAGCCACCCTAATCACTGTGAGTCTCTAGCAGGTCTGTAGCGGGCCCACTTTCTCCCTAGACCAACAGCATTATCCAAATGAAATCAGTTTAAATGAATAGAACAATCACAAAAGGGTAGAATGGATTTTATGGGTTAAATTATGTGAGCTTCCTTTTTTTCTTTTTAAGTATTGGACATTAGATTCCTTGTCTCTTTCAAGATGCTTTTCTAAATAATCCTTTGTGGAAACTGGGTTCATAGTCTTAGTAGTGTTCTGCAGGAGAGTGCAGGAGTCTTGGTAACTGCCCTAATTCATCCATTTTAGGAATGGCACTTTCAGATAGGGTACATATTTGCAATAAGGACGGAACCCCAGATAATAGCAATTTCATTAATAGAAAGAGGTGAAAGTGCTTCATTTTTCTTTTCCTCCTCTTTCTTCTCTTTCTCCTCCTTCTCCTCCTTCTCCTCCTCCTTTTTCTCTTTCTCCTCTCCTGACAAGGTCTTGGTTTGTAGTTCAAGCTAGCATTAAACTGGCAATCCTCCTGCCTCAGGCCCCCAAGTGCTATGATTACACTCAGCTTGAATTCTATTTTGAGAGTTGAACCTAGAGCCTTCTACATGCTAAGTGATTAAAAATGGAATTGGTAAGCAGGGACTGAAATTACTTTCTCTTTCTCCAATGTTTCTGTGTAAGTAACAATTCTCCAGAGAGACACAATCAATAGGAAATGTGTGTGTGTGTGTGAGAGAGAGACAGTGAGAAAGAGAGAGAGAGAAAGAGAGAGAGGGAGAGAGAGAGAGAGAGAGAGAGAGAGAGAGAGAGAGAGAGAGAGAGAGAGAGAGAGAGAGAGAGAGAGAG
>PVIC010003926.1:0-31427 GCA_004025085.1 Thryonomys swinderianus | reverse complement strand
GCAAGAGCTTCATCTGAGGGAAGGAGATGAATATCCCAGCTTGAGAAGAGAGAGGAAGAATTTGCCTTTCTCTGTCTTTTTTTTTTTTCCTTTTTATTTAGGCCCTCAACAGATGGGATGATGTCTGGCTACCTTGCTGAGGGTGGAACTTCTTCCCTCGGTCTACTCATTCAAGTGGTAATCTATTCCAGAAACATCCTCATAAATAAGACCAGAAATTATGTTTTCCAAGTTATCTGGGCATCCCTTATCCCAGTCAAGTTGACATAGAAAATTAACCATTATAGCAATATAATTTCTCTTTTCTGTGACTCTTTTTCTTTTTTGATTTGACTATTGTCTTCTACTTTCTAATTAACACACTGGTCCAGCCCCAATATCTTAAGTTCAACACCCACATAATTTGCCAGTTCTCTCTCCAGTCTTTGTATCTTTTGTTGAAAATTGAAGAAACCAAATGTGATCACTAACAGATAGACTTCTAGGGTACCCTCCATCTATTTTATTTTTTTTTATTAATTCAACCATGGTTCAGAGAGTGGAATCACACTGTTAGAAATGCTGTCTCTCCCAGAACTATGAACATGCCAAGTTTATCCTGAAGTGGTTAAATTGACTGTCTGACCTGCTCACATATTTTCTCCTGTTTTTCCTCTCTGTTTGAGGTTGCCAGGTAAAATGCAGGAGGTCAAATTAAATTTAAATTTTAGAGAAGACACGAATATTTTTTACATAGATGCCAGAGGTTATCTATCATTTAATTGAAATTGATACTTAACTGGCTAGCCTCTATAGTGATCAGCTTTCTATTCCTGGGACAAATTCTCTAATACCCACAGCTTAAAGAAGGAGAAATTTGCTTTGGGTTCACAGTTTCAGAGGTTCGAGGCCAGGACCAGGTAAGTTCAAGGCAGAAACATCACATGGAAGGGCGTTTTGGAGAAAAGCTGCTCACTTTATGGCCACTGTATCTGGAAAATAGAAAGCAGGGGAAGAACCTGAAAGGAAGGGGCCAGGAGCAGATACAGTCCCCAAGGTCACGCTCCATGACCCCCTTCCTCTAGCTAGGCCCCACCTCCCAATAGCTCATGCAGCTATGGATTCATCAACAGGTTAACCCACCGATGAGCTTAGTGTCTCTCTGGGGATCCCTTTATCCAGGCAAGTGACAATCAAGTTTACCTGACACATATTGTATTTTTATTTATGAAACCTGCCAAGCCTATTAGTGAGTCCTGTCTTGAACTTACCCTTGAGTTGGGACAGAGACAATCTTTTTCCAGAAATTCAGTAGCTGTTTCCTTTAGAGTGATTAAAAATCCTAAACTTCAACGTCTGATTCAGCGTGGACAGAGCAGTAGCATCAGTTTGGAACATTGCCTGTTTTACTATTATTGCCTCTGTTTGTGAAAGTGTGAGTTCTCTCTTTCTTATTTTAGTTGAGGTTTTCTCTTTTTTACATGGATTTTCTCTTCTACTGAATAGAAGCTGTTTGACATCAGAGAAATCCCATGTATATCACCTCTTAGAATATTTGCACACATATTGACTGTCTCATGATTATGGAGGCTAGAAGTCTGATGTCAAAGGTGTCAGGAAGGCCCTTCTCCACCTGAAGGTGCTAAGGAAGGGTATGTCTCAGGCCTTTTTCCTAGATATCAATAGTTTCTTGGTCCATGGAAACAGAACTCCAGTCCTCACACTCCAGTACTCTGAATGGATGGATGTTCATGTCCAACTATCCCCTTCTTATAATGACACCAGTAATATTGGATTAGAGGCCCAACCTACTCCAGAATGGTCTCATCTTAACTAATTACAGCATTAGTGACATTACTTTCAAATAAAGTCACACTCGGGAGAAGGTTAGAGTTTCTATAAACGAATTAGGAAGAGACACAATTTAACCCATGATGTCAATGTATTTCATCACTTTTATATTTTTTTTATTTTTATTAATACATATGTGCTGTACACAGTGATCACATTCATCATGGGAAATTGGTTCATGTACATAACACATCTAATTTTTTTAACTTCCTCTCTCTCCTTCCTTCCTCCATCTCTTGAACTCCTTCTCATTTGCAAAAATCTATCTGTCTGTTCAAACAACCATTATAGCATCTCCTGGATTTGTTTCTCCTCATATATGACTACTTCTTACACATGTTTACAATGTGGATGTTTGTGTGGTAGACCTTCTGAGGCTTTGTTTGTATGATTGAATAAAATTTGATCCATACTACGTGTGATACAACAGAGGTGTATCACAAAAGATGAGCATGAGAAAAAGAAACTATAACAAAAGCTGACATATATCTAGAATACATGGGATGTCAGCATCACAAAAAATATATTTTTCCCCCTCCAGTCCAGTACTCAGTATCTTGTTAATGAGCAGGAGAAGTGTTGTTTGGTAGACGGGTTGTAACATAAAATGCTTTAAAGCTCCAGAGGACCATAAATCTCCAGTTTAGACTTTTATTGTTTAGTTCATGGTAACAGTGATGAATAAAGAAAAGTTGCAGCTCTCCAGGCTGCTTTGCTGGAAACCCACTAGCCTGCTAACAAGTGTGTTGTCCTGTAACAGTCCCCATGCCCGCCTTTAATTTTTAAGTGTTTATATAATATAATATGTTCTTTTTGTCTTCCATAGTAACCACAGACATTGGCATAAAAACTCCAACTTTGACTGTTGTACTTTGTCATCCCTGCCTCTTCAGCCAAACTAAGCTTTATGAAGTGCTTGTTTACAAAGTAGCAACACACTTCTTTTTTAAACAAACATCATTTTCAAAGTTGACTTTCTTTATTGTAATAATTTATAATATGTGTCATTAAGCTTGATTTGAGCAGCTTTGTAGTATTTAGATGAATATGTAGGAATTAAAAGCAAGAGCTTAATAACATCCTTGTACTCCAGTTTGTAGCCAAGCAATTTGACATCGGCTTTCTTCATCTGCAAAATGGCAGAGAAAGTTCATTTCTGATAGATAAAATCAACTTGCAGTATTTCCAAGGCTAAATTTTATAGCCATGTGTTACCATTCACCTTATCTCTTTTTTTTTCCTCTTTCTAGTTCCCTACTTTCCGGTCACTGAACTATTTCAAAATACAATATTTCAAAATAATCGATATATCTCCATAATTTTTATTATTGACAAATTTCTATTGTCCAGAGAAAATACCTATTTCTCTCACTTTTTAAGCCTATTACTTATATATGATGGATTAAAGACAATTGATTTCCTCATCTTTAGTCATCTTTTCAATGTACTATTTTGATCTAGGCCCAAAAGTGGTAATTCTACACTAGTAAAACTTTGAAAGTTCTTAAATATTAGTTATAATTAGCCCTATTCATTTCTGTTCTATGCATTACGTAAATAGTAGCAAAACTAATGAATCAGACTTAACCGTTGCTTTCTAAGGTTGCAACAGCAAGGACTACTTGTGGGATGTGCACAAGGCACAGTTAAGGAGTACTGGGCTGTAGCCCCACAGAACTAGCTCTTATTTCCCTGTCTTTATGGGCTTGAATTCATTGGGGTTGCCCCTAGTGTGGCGGGAATTGCGGAACTGTAGGACCTGGTGAAACTGAAGACTTATAGAAAGTCTCTGCTTGATGCTACTACCATCACCATCCCACACCCCGTGCGTCGCTTCTTGTGGTTACTTCGAGATTGGTTATCCCTAGCCCAGTGCGCTGCCGACCTCCCCCAGCTTGGGGGTGTGGTCTTCTTGCTAAGGGAGCAGTCCTTCAGCTGTTCAAAGCCACTCTCCCCAAAGGAAAAGAGAAAGTTCTTCCCACTCCACGCTTTCATAGTTTCCTGTGAACAGATATTATCAGAGACATATTTGAAATCTGGTCTTTTAGCATTTTTTTTAACAAGAAATGGACTTTTAGAAGAATTTTACTAAATAAAAGGAGCAAAAGATGATACATTTCAGTATCACCACTTGGATCAGAGGATGAGTTTTGTACACAAGTGCACAGAAGGTAATTCAAAAGAAAAAGGGCAGGACTGGCACACAGCTTCACAGTGCTCCCCTGTGAAGGGCACCGTAAGGGCCCTGACCCGTACTGAGCAGGCTCAAGAACTGGAGAGTGGGACACAAGGTAGTAAAATATCCTAAAAGATAGATAACACAGTGCGGTAAGGCAGCCAGGAAAGAGGAACTCAATACTCTTAGTTAACATATTTCCAAGGCACTCTAAAGATGCTCAATATGGTTATTTTTAAAAAATTATTTGCCTAGATAAATTTTTGGTGTTAAATCTTCCCTCCGTCCCTCTTTCCCTCCCTCCCTCCCTTCCTTCCTTCTTTCCTCCTCACTCTCTCCCTGTCTCTGTCTGTCTCTCTTTCTTTGTCCTTCCTTCCTTTCTACAATTCTTTTCTGATTTATGGTACACATATTTTTCTTACATATTCTAACACTGGTGTGATGGGTGTACACCCATTAATGTGCTTAGAATTTTGCATATTGAATGAATTCCAAATATTCTGTAGACCCCCCCACTCTATAATTAAGTGTAGTTTAAAAAAATATACATACTCATGCAGATAACTTGTTCTTAAGATCCCATTATCACTAGTTGTCACTAGGAGTTAGTCATTTTTATGAGTTGTTAATATTCACAGCTTTTAAAATTATTACATGTCTCTAGGTTCAAAATGGGAAAAACTATAGTGCTTAGATTATTTGGCTGTGCCTACTGAGAAACCTGTTGCATTTAAACTGAAAACTACACAATCTATCTTCTGCTGTTTTCCAAGATAGGTCGGATTAGCTGCAAAATCATTTTAAATATGAAGTGAGACTATCTAATAAAGTGGCAGTTTTGATTCTTAAATTGATTCAAGTAATATAAACAAAATATTTTAAACAAAGGATATGTATGAAGTTTACAAGACAAAGAGAAATTTGAATGCAGACTACACAATTATTTTTAAGGAGTCATTAATTTATAGGTGCAATGATGGTATTATGTGTGCATTTTCAAAAGTTATTATCGCCGGGCATGGTGGCTCACACCTATAATCCCAGCACTCGGGAGGCAGAGACAGGAGGATTACTGAGTTCGAGGCTTGCCTGGGCTACATAGTGAGCTCAGGGCCAGCCTGAACTACAAAGAGAGACCCTGTCTCAAAAAAAAGTTATCATTTGGAGATATGAATGGGACACAGAATGGCTAAGTGTATAAATGAGACATGATTAATCACTTGGATGTAATTGTTGCATGTGATTATATGGAGGTTCATTATACTATTGCTCTGCTTTTATATACATTTGAATTATTTCATGATGAACAGTTTAAAGTTGATTAGAATTTTTAGTTCTTTTTGTGAATTTTAAGAAGACTAGTCTTGGCTGGGCATGGTGGTACGTTATAATCCCAGTTACTCAAGAGGCTGAGGCAGGAGGATTGCGACTCCAGGGACAGCTTTGGTAACTTAGCGAGACCCTCAACATAAATAAAAAGTACTGGAGTTCTGACACAGTTCAGTGGTGGAGTGCTTGTGCAGCGTGGTCCTTAGTTCCACCTCTAGCACAAAAACACCAAAAATGACTGTTTTCCTAATCCAAAATAATCTCTAATTTACCCCTTTACAGTTTGTCTTTCTAAAATAAGTAAAGCCAGTAGAAAATCAAGTCAATAGCTCTCGCATTAAAACAATGCACATACCATTCCTTCAAACTTTCTATATAAGCAGTTTTATTGTGTCATCTCTAAATTTTATGATGACCCATAAATACAGACCTGGAGGAGCTAGCTATGCAGAGACAGAGGCCACCGGGACACTAGGTATGAATGAACATAAAACATCTTTATCTGCCAATAGCAGGCTAAGAGAATGGTTCAGATGGATTTAAAGTTGAGTATGAGTTGTGCTTATACCAAAGTATTGAGTGATCCATAAATAATTAACACTAGTAGCTGCCAATGAGAAGGGGTTACATCATAATAAAACACCAAGATTGAGCTAACCTTAAATTCTAATTTCACATCATTCAATTACTAGATGTGATCTTGCTGTGTGTCACAGAGCCTCAGTTTACTCATATAACCCCCCATATAATGGGGAACAGTTGAAGCTTAAGTTCAATAGGTGAAGGAGGAGGAAAGTGTTTATTCAGTAGGTCTGGCTGTGAGGTCTTGCATACCTTCAAGGAAACTGGAACATAACAACTTTGGCCAGTGCTTGGGAATGTGAGCCTAAAATGTCCTATGATTATGTTTTGCACGGCTGGAGTAATGAGTCAGGTCTTATCAGCTTTTCAGGATAACTTTGCACATACACCAACATACAATTTGTGTATCTGGTTTTATTGTTAGGATTCTAAATTTTAGTTGCTATTGTTGGTTATGTAGCATGATGTCACTACGTGACTCAATAAAAGCTTCAGACTCAGAGATTTGAATACCTTTCTGTGGACCTTATGTGTATGTCTACATAGTATTCTGCTAGGGAGGAATGTCTTATGTGGGTCCAAATGGGGAAATATTCAAAAGCCCACGCTTAATGTTTTTTGATTCTACCAATCTACAATATCTTTTTTCTGATGCTCTTGATCTATATAATTTTGCTCTAATAAACTTTACTCATCAGTATAACCTGCTATTGAGTCTTTTCTGTCCTTTTCCTCACTTGTGAAACCTCAGGGCTTGTGAGGTACAAAAGGACTAATATAGTGCCTGACGCACTCAATCCATGTTAGCTACTGGGATTTCACTTTGACCCATCAGATGTTATGTGGGACAACCTATCCTCTGCTAGAATATAAGATGAGAGTACAGGACTTTGTCAGTTTTTCTAAACTACGCCCTTGGAAGAAGTAAATATAACATTTTATCATTTAAGATGTTAGACTGTACAACTCCAAGCTTTTCGCCCGGCCTCCTATTCCTGCTGATAACTATAATGTAGGAAAAATAGTAAATGAGAGATTCCACTTGGGACTTTTGCAGAATGCACACCAGAGCAAAAAAAAAATTGTTTTACAAGTTTGAATGATAACAAAAATCATGAGAAGCCTTGCTGAGAGCATCAAAGATTAGAAAACTTAGGCTCATGTCATGGAGCGCCGTACACAGGTGCTGCTGGGTGAGCTTCCCTTTAGAGGGCAGTCTCTGGAAGCAGTAGGGCTGGAAATGGCTACCAAAAATTTCTCCAGCTCCACCAGAACCAAGCAAGCAGAGTGTATTCATCCGTTTGGACTGCACAATTCAGTACCATAAAGTGAATGACTTATAAACAGAAAATGCCACAGTTCCAAAGTCCAGACGGTACAAATCAAAGCACCATCAGATTCAGTGTTTGCTGAAGGTCACATCCATGGTTCAGAGATGGAGTTGTTTTGCCGTGTTTCACATGGCAGGATGGGCACTAATGCCATTCATGAGAGATCCACCTTCATGACCTAATTACCTCCCAGGGGCTCCACCTAATACCATCATAAGATCTTCTATTTTTAAGCACCTGAAATTTGGGGAAACACAAATATTCAGGCAATGTGCTATGGTTTGGATCTAGATGTCCTCTTGAAACTTTATGTGGTCTGACAAGGAATTTAGCTCAGTGGTTCTGGCATCTGCCTGGTAAGCACAAGGTCTGAGTTCAATCCTTGGCACTACCTAGCACAGTGCTGGACATGGTGACTCTCTTCTGTCATCCCAGCACTCAGGAGGCAGAGGCAGGAGGATTGCTGTGAATTTGAGCTATCCTGGGCTACAGCATGAACTACAAAGTGAGACCCTGTCTTGAAAGACTAAAAAAACAAAAACAGAAATTTCATGTGGTCACAGTAATAGAGAAATACTACACAATAAGACAAACCCTTGACTTGCCTCAATTTTTTTTTAACCCCACAGAATGTTTTGTTTTGGAAAGTAATAGTTTGTACCACTGGGCTCCTGTGGTACAAAGTATCAAAATGTGTCATAATATTTTGTAAATGTTTGAACTGTGAGACCTCTCACAAGTGTTTCATTAGCTCTGCCCCTCTCAAGAATGTTCTATTAAGCTCCCTCCTTACAGGGATGTTGTTAGGCTCCACCCAATATAAGAATATTCTATTAGGTTCTGCCCTCATTATAAGAATGTTCTGTTAAGCTCTGCCCCTTACAAGAATGTTCTGTAACTGCTCCCCCCTATTTGACTGGGCATGATTGTCTACCTTGTAGGTCCCTATATAAAGAAACTATCATTTCTGGTAGAGTGCTCAGAATGAGTAATAAAAGTTTTTTCTCCACCTTTTGGGGTGACCATCAGATTCTTAGATTTTCTCATTTTGAAAGCCGAGATCCAGAGCACTCAGCTGTGCCTGAGCTGTAACACTTGGCTATAGCACTGGGCCACATGTGCCTTGCACTCTTTCAATTTTTATTTCTTCTTAGCACGTGCTTGTAGTACACAATGGCTACATTCCTGTGGAGAGTTGGTGCACATACAAAACATATCTTTTTGTTGTTGTTTTTTTGAGACAGGGTCTCTTTTTGTGGTTCAGGCTGGCCCTGAACTCACTATATAGCTCAGGTCAGCCTCTATCTCACAATCTCACAGCAATCTTCCTGCCTCTGTCTCCTAAGTGCTGTGATTACAGGTATGAGCCACCTCACCTGGGACTGTGGTGTGTGGTACTGGGAATTGAACTCGGGACCTTGTGCTTCCCAAGCAGATGCAGGAACCACTGAGCTAAATCCTGGCCCACATATCTAATTCTTTATCTCTTTCTACCCATTTCCCCTGCTCCCTCCATTTCTTAGTCCCTTTTTTCTTTTACAAAAGATCTATTTATGTTTATCAATCTTTTATTTTTTATTTATATTTCAGGTTTCTCATATAAGAGAAACCATGCAATGATTATTTTTTCCTTTTTTAGTAGCAGGGATTGAGCCCAAGGCATTGATACTGTTATATTCCCAATTTTTTATTATATTATTAAATATACTTTAAAATAATTATTAAACCCATTATTAATAAATTATTAAAGATAAGGTCTCATTAAATTACTTAGTTGCCCAGACTGGACTGAAACTTGCAATTCTCCTGCTTCAGCCTCCCAGGATACTGGGGTATAGCCATGCACCACCGTGCCTGCTTGTATTCTTAATTAAGAGGTATAAAACTAGCCTGGGACTGTAGTTTAGTGGTACAGGACTTACGTGCATGAGACCCTGGATTTTCTCTACAGCCCTTCAACCAATACATACATGCATACATAAATACTTACCATGCATCTTTGGCAGGTATAAGTCTGTGATTATAGTAGGTAAGGATGGAACAAGCAATAAAAAACACTATAAGAGCAACTATGGCTCTGAGTAGATGCTTTCTGAAATTTTCTTCCTTCTCAATGTCAAGAGGCTTATCTCCTACAAAGAGATTAGATCATAGGAGAATACTGGGTAACCAAGTTGTCAAGCACTTTGATAGTAGTGTGCTGTGAAGGTCAAGATGTCTTGTCATTTTTTTTTTTTTTTTGAGACAGGGTCTCGCTTTGTAGTTCAGGCTGGCCCTGAGCTCACTATGGAGCCCAGGCAAGCCTCGAACTCAGCAACCCTCCCGCCTCTGCCTCCTGAGTGCTGGGATTATTGGCGTGAGCCACCACGCCCGGCTCTTGTCATTTTTTTATGCATAGCACTAGTCACAGTCTAGAATTCGAAGCCGAGTGGCATCTTTGGCTAATCCATGACATGACCTGAGTTACCTTTGCACTGTGTTTTGTTCACTGTATTACCTTGGTTTTATAGTGTGCGTGTTGTGCACATGGGTAGCTTTACTTGTTGGTGTGTGTAATAGGGAGGGGAATAAGACAGGAACTAACACGTGAAGAACTTACTGTTTGCTCAAGTGTGTGATCGCGCGTGTCTGTTCATCTCAGATACTAAGGAGGCTGAGGTGGGAGTGTCCCTCAAGCTCCACAGCGCGAGATTTGCCTGAGCAGCAGTAAGATCCTTTGTCTCTATACAGAAAACAAAACCACTGTTTGGTAACTCCTGTGTCAGATTTATTCTCATTGTACTGTCTAGTTTGTTTGGGGCATTGAGTGAGAAAGGGAGTCAACGGAGACTAGTTCTCTACACTCTCTCTCTAGGCTTATATTTAGTTAAAGTTGGTTACACGAAATAAAAAAGTCAGATGTTATGGTAGAAATTCTACTACTACTACTAGTAACATTAAAGAATAGTAGATGTATTTAAGGCAGATAATGTTTCAAATTAACTATTTGAATTAATAATGTAATAGATTGTAACATCAATTTTAAGGCCAGGTACTTACCCTCATTAGATCCATTCATTGTATTTATATTTAAATGATTAATTGTCCAAATGGACAAAAACGGAACCCATCTAAGAAGGTTCATGTCTGGGGGTTTATTTGAATGTGTCTTCTTCTCTGGTAACTGCTGCACCTTACGGGCTTCAGAAGATCTGGGGGTTTATGATATCACTGTCACATTCTGACAGCATAAACACCACTTTTAGTCTATCAGTTGTATCAAATAACTTTAAATATTTACTTCATCTTCATATCAGACACTCAATCCAATTAAAATGGAGAATTGGGGCCTTATTAATTGCAGAAGGACTAATTGGAGAAGGTGGCAGGAAATGGTAAATTAAAGGTGTATTTCTATCTAACGAAGCATTTCTTCGTATTAAAGCATAAGATGGGACTTCACAGCCTGCAGTGAACTGAGTGTTTGTGTCGCTCTAAAGCTCATATGTCAAAATGTATTTTTAATTATATAATCTTTAATTTGAGACAAGGTCTTCTGTGTAGTTGAGGCTGGCCTCAAACTCACAGCAATCCTCCTGCTTCAGCCTCCTAGGTATGAACGGGCATGCACTACCATGCCTGGCTAATGTGTTGAAATTTAATACCTATGTGATGGTATTAGGAAGTGGAGCCTTTGAGATAAAATTAGGTCACAAAGGTGGTGCCCACATGAGTGAGATTAGTGCCCTTAAAAAGAAGAGAGCACAAAGCCAACTATTGCTTTTCGTAACATGAGACTATAAGGGTAAGTCAGCAGTCTGGTCCAGAAGAGAGCTTTCAGTAGGACCTGACTGTGGTTGTGGGCTTCTGGTCTCCAAGATTGTGAGAAATAAATGTCCATTGTTTATGTCATTGTATCTATGATAATTTGTTACAGCAATCTGGGTTGAGACAGGGACTGAGGCCAAGAAATTATTGCCGTAAAAGATCTCTAAAAATACGAAAGCAGTTTCAGAACAGAGTAATGAACAGAGAGGCTAAGAAGTCTGAAGAACTTGAGATTGTTGTGAATGGGCTTAGATGATTCTGGTGAGGGTTTTGAAAGAAGAGAGATGAAAACATTCATTTTCTTACAGAATATATAAATAATCACTTTTAGAACACTGGTAAACATGTTGAATGTAAAACCCATTCTGACGAGATCTAGAAATGAGGCGCCCGCTATTGAATGTGGAGAAAACAAAATCCTCATCATTAAGTGTCATCTAAGGTGCCTGAACTGTATTTTGTTCAAAGTGGAACTTGTACACAAGGAAGTTGGAGATTTAGCTTTATAAGCAGAATGTTTAAAGAATGGTACAATTCTTCCTGACTGCTTGTAGTAAAATGCAAAGACAGAAACAATGTGAAGATGGAATTATTAAGTAAGAAGGAACTGTAGTGTAAAAATTTGAAAAATTCCGGCCTAATTATGTTGCAGAAATGAGGAAGTATGTTCAAAGAACACGAAGCTTGTGCCCAATGGAGTTTTTAGGAGGGAGGTTTGCCTGGGTGTGAAGCACAGGTTTGATCGGTTATCCCAGAAGGAAAACTGCCACTCAGCAGTCACCTCTATGGCTTTTAGCAGAGGTTCGGTCTGTTAAAGCAAAGCGATGCCTCCCTCCATGAGATAGCACTGATGCTCTCTGACTCACCGACTGCTTCGTTTTTTTTCTTGAAAAATACACTATGCATGCAACACATAGCTGCATGGTCCGGGTGTAAAATCCAAGAAGTCTAAGAGCCTTTCTTATTCCTTTGCCCCTCCTTCCTCGTGGGTTAAATCTGCAACCTAAAAAGGTCCTCATCAGAACCACGTCAGGCCTGCATTCCGATCGCAGACTTGCAGCCTCCACAGCAATAAGAAAGAAACTGCTGCTGTCTGTAAACTCTCCGGTCTACGGTACTTTGTTATTGCCACCTGAACTAGACACGGCCTTGGGGCGGTTCTTGTCTTAAGTGATAGAAGAATGACTATCTTAGAGTATCCATCTGTATGAACTTTTACAAACTAATACTTTGACTAGTTCCTTGAACTCTTTTTGTGGTACTGGGATTTGAACCCAAGGACTGTGCACTGGGCTACTCCCCAGTCTGTTCTTTTATTTTTTACTTTAGGATAGGGTCTCACTAAGTTGCTAAATGGCCAGGGCTGAACTTGATTTTGCAGTCCTCATGCCTCAGTCCCCACAGTGCTTGAAAACAGGTCTGCACCACCATGCCTAGTTACTTCAATTTTTCCTTTTTTTTTTTTTTTTTTTTTTTGAGACATGGACTCGCTTTGAGTTCAGGCTGGCCCTGAGCTCACTCTGTAGCCCAGGCAAGCCTCGAACTCAGCAATCCTCCTGCGTCTGCCTCCTGAGTGCTGGGATTATAGGCTTGAACCACCAAACCCGGCATTTATGGTATGTGGTGCTGACTGCTAGTAGGTGTGAGTCACTATACCTGGAATTGTTGTATGTGGTTACCGGGGAACTAACGAGGGAACTTGCACTTGCTAGGCAGGCTCTGGAACCACTGAGCTAAATCTCTGGCCCACTTCAACTTTTTATGAAGTTGCTGTTAACCACCAGGCTGAAGTTTGGACCAAATGTTCATTTACTTAACAGACAGCATAGAGGGGTCCTGTGTGCCTGACACCGTGCTTACTGCTACACATGCCCAAATGAAGGAGATAAAAAATGCTTACAGTTAGGGAACTTCCATTCCATTCATATATATACATATATATAAAATTTATATTATTATATATTTAAATATAATACTTTAAAATATTATTGTGAGAAAAGACCCATAGGCTTCTCGGACGTCCAACAGCACAAAGCATTAAGAAGCTCTTTTCCAGACGCCGATGACTCTATGCTAGAATTCACCTTCTGAATTCCTAGTGTGCACACTTAACTGGCTCCTGAACTTCTATATTTAGACATCTCAGAGGAAGCCCAAACTCCACACGTGCAGGCGGAACTCTTCAGTTCTACCACCTTCATCGTTCTCAAAGCTAAAATTTCTCTCGGGTCCTCTATCTCAATAAATGGGATCAACAGTGACTTTGTTGATCATGCCACCAGAGTCCTGAATGCTGTCTCTGTCTCTGTCTCTGTCTCTGTCTCTGTCTCTGTCTCTGTCTGTCTCTCTCTCCATATTTATAAAGTTAAACACTGTTTGGGTAGAGAAAGGTCAATAGGAAAGAACAGGTTAGAGAGGAGACCAATTAGGGAGAAGAGACAAGATGGTTACCAAAACTGAGATATTGGCAATGGCCATAAATAGATGACTTTCTCTTCGGATAAATTTTTTGACACCTATTTCCTCACTGGTATTATTGCCTCTTGAGTGATTGGTGGAATAAAGGAAAGTGGAGCAAGGCCAGTATTTCTGTGGAAAGAAGGCAAGAGAGGCCAGCCCTCAGTGGGCTCAAGAGCACGCACTAGAGAGCAGAGAAAGTCAGATCAGCTGGTGTGAACTGCTCCAAGCTGGACCAAAAAGAGTGGCATGGCAAGGGGGTGGCATGAGTGAGAGGGACCTTTCTTCGGTTGGCTGGTCTGTCGTAACTCAGCACCATAGGCTGGGTGGCTTCCGATCCACAGACATTTATTTCTCAGAGTTCTGGAGCTGAGAAGAAGGCCAAGGGCGAGGTGGCCGCAGATTCCCGTCCTGTCGGAGCCCACGTTCACTTTCTCAGAGGCGCTTCTAGCTGCATCCTCATGTGCTGGAGGAGCATTAACATTCGGTGCATTACGGGAACCTGAGGAGGACATTTGTAAGATGAGAAACAGCAGCTCACTTAAAGCTTCCACGCAAGCACATGCAGGAAGTCGCAGAAACAGCGAGAGAGGATTTGAGTAAGTGACAGAGCCAGGCTCCTTAGGGGCCAAGAAAGGAAGCCGTAATGACGCCTTCACTCCTCAAGGTGGGTAGATGCAAACCAAATTTGTGAGTCTGTTGTAGACCCAGTCAAGCCGGGGGTGGAGGTGGAGATGAGCAGATTGGGAGCACTGAAGAATATCTACCTGATGGCTCCTTCCATAACAAATCCAGATTGGAAACCATTTTTTAAAAGGAGGTGGGGCAGACAGTTGAAGACACCAGGGAAGGTTTGAAGCAGATGCTGTGGAGAATGGAAAAATGAAAGAAACTGTGGGATGTGATATGGTTGGAAAATTTGCCTTTCTCAGGCTAATGAGAAAAATGTTTCCAGTTAGTGATAAAGCTATTTCTATGCTGGTTGACGTGTTCATTAAGTTAAAAATTAATCATTATAATGAGTGCTGCTTGAGAAGGAGATGTTAATCAGGGCCGCTACATACAGAGCGTTCAACTTGCCAAAGAGTTTTCCCTGACAATCATTTTCTGTCAATTTATGACTAATGGGCCAGTACATACAGTACAGGGATACGATTTATCCAGAGCCTGGCAGCCTAGGCCCCTAAAACAGGGACACTATTAAGTCTTTTCCTTGGCACCTGCTCCAGTGTCCCTCGATCGCAGAGGCACATGGACAAGAAAGGAGGACGCCAGCTAGGGGGCTGCCGCAGGAGTCCGGGAGGGAGGACACAGTGGCTTGAGGCAGACTGGGGGTGTGTGTGTGTGTGGAGAAACATGGTGCCATGGATGGAACCCCGAGCGTCACACACACCGGGCAAGGGCTGTCTCGTGGACCTGTCCCCCTACGCTCTGGGCAGGTGACATCATCAAGCGGATCAAGGGCAGGGGAAGTTTTCCTGCACTAGCAATACTGGGGCTGATTGAGTTCTGAAAGAGGAAGAGGAATGAATTATAAGAAAAGAATGTCATAAGTGAAGGGGATACATATGCAAAGGCACTGTGGTAGAAGAGAATGTGGAAAGTGCAAACTAAAAGAAAATAAAGGAGTTAGTGGGGCCCAGTGGTGCACACCTGTAACCCAACAATTTAGGAGGCTCAGTCAGGAAGATCACAAGTTTGATTCCCACTCAGGCAACTTAGTGAGACTGTTTTACACCAAAAGTAAAAATTAAAAAGGTTTGGGGATCTACTTGCCTCAGTCTGAAGATCCTCAGTTTGCTCCCCAGTATTAAAAAAACAGAAGGAAGGAAAGAAGAAAGAAAGAAACAAAGAAAGAAAGAAAAAGGAAGGAACGAAGGAAAGTGGAGCTGAGGCTGGAGATGTCTAGGCCTTACAGGCCAAGTTAAGAATTTTGAACATAACTTAATCTAAAAACAATGGGGTGTTTAGCTAGGGAGTAACATGGCAGGGTATGCGCTTGAGCGAAAACACTCTGGCTGCGGTATAAGGGATGGATCGCAGAGGCACATGGACAAGAAAGGAGGAAGCCAGCTAGGGGGCTGCCGCAGAAGTCCGGGAGGGAGGACACAGTGGCTTGAGGCAGACTGGGGGTGTGTGTGTGGAGAAACATGGTGCCACGGATGGAACCCCGAGCGTCACACACACCGGGCAAGGGCTGTCTCATGGACCTGTCCCCCTACGCTCTGGGCAGGTGACAGGCCTCTGCGAAATACCCCGATAGGCCAATAAGCAGAACTTGTCAATGGGTAGGATGTGGGGGCACGAGGGAGGAAAGGTAGGAAAGGGGTGAGTGTCCGTCAGGTGACCAGCAGCTTGCGCGCTCACAGGCCTCGGGAGCCCACGAAGGAGTATCTGCTCACGGTGGTGAGGCCTGGAGGTGCCCTTGGTTCTGGGGCAGAGGGTGTTCGATATTTTTGTTAGATTATAAGTATGAGCAGATCTCCCTGGACCCTACACTGCACTGCAGGCAGAGGAATGAATACGAGCAAAGCGTGGCCGAGGGAGCTTCATTCCCATTGGCCCAAGTAAAGATGGCGCAGTGGGGGGGGGGGTGCGGGGCAGGGAGCTGGAGATGAGGCTGGACCGGGGAAGCAGGGCCCAGGTTGTGAGAAGAGCGCACGTCAGGGCCTCTCCTCAGGCCTGTTTCCTCAGCTCTAGGATTAATAGAAAGGAGATGAAAGCATGTGGCCTATACAGGTCGCAGTCTTTTGAAATTAAAATTTGGGGCCATTGGAATAGAACGAAATTATATATTCATTGAAAAATACAACCCACTCTTACCCTGAAGCTCTAAATAATCTTCCGCCCCAAATACCTTTTAAGTGCATAACGATCAGAAAATGTTATTTTGCTTTTGAATAAATGGCTTTTTAAATTTGAGTAGTGCATAGAAAGCAAAAGAACATATCTGTCAGCACTTTTAAAAATCAGTTTATTCCTTAGCAATGGGTAGATGGCACAAATATTTTAAGGCCAGTGATTCAGAGATAGTTTCCAAATTACTTTGAATATTAATTTCATATTCACAATGGGTACAGAAGCCATTTATTTTTGTTTGCTTTAACATGGATCTATCTGATTTCATTTCATTTGTAGGTTCACATGATTGGCATGGTAGAAATCATTCATTTCCCTCAGAAATTCTGAGGTATAATTTTGATTAAAATAGTGTGTAATAGATTCATTTACCCTCCCCCCATTTCTTGCTTTAGATTTGTTGTTGTCATTGCTTTTATTGTTGCCAGGCTAGTGGGAGGCCCACTGAGGCATGTTGTGCCTGAGCACAATTTAAGGGGTGCGTCCAAACTGCACATTCAAGATAAATAATATTGAGTGCAGTATTTAAAAGGGAAGAATTAATGCAAAAACTCCACGAAGTTTTAAATGAGGACTGGCTCTGCCCCATACTTGCCAGTCTGTCCCGCACCCCGTGCACCCTAACCCAGCTCTGGATCTTCGTTTGTGTTTGCTTTAGAAAGCCACACCCGCAATCCCAGGACCCTGCGAGGCTGAGGCAGGAAGATTAGGCGTTGAAGCCCAGGCCAGGCAACTTTGTGAGTCCCTCCCTCATCTCAAAATGGTAAAAACAAAACGAAACAAAACACCCTACAAGCACAAAAAGGCTGGGGATGTAGGAAGCCTTTGAGCTAATTCCCAAACAGCGCGCGCACACACACACACACACACACACACACACACACACGCACGCACACCACAGAGGGTTAGGGTTCAAGGAGTCAACTGAACACATTTTTTTGTTTGTTTTTTGTCTAGTTTTTGTTTTTCATTTTGCTTTTGGTTTTCTGAGACAGGGTCACCCTCTGTAGTGGAGTCTGGCCTCAGACTCACTATACAGCCCAGGCTGGCCTGGAGCTTGTGGTGATTCTCCTGCCTCAGCCTCTCAATACACCACTTTTAAATAGATCTGCATGGTGGCTCACTCCTATAATCCCAGCACTCGGGAAGCAGAGGCAGGAGGATTGCTGACTTTGAGACTTGCCTGGGCTACATAGTGAGCTCAGGGTCAGCCTGAACTGCAAAGTGAGACCCTGTCTCAAAAAAAAAAAAAAATAGATCTGTGTCCCCCAAGTCCTAAAAGTCTGTGTTGCCTGTTGCAATTCCTTCAACTTCATGATAGTCAAGGAAGATGCCTACTGCTCATTTCTCCCCGTGGGCTCTCCAGAGTTGAATCCTGCTGCTTTTCTGATTTCCCCTGGTATACCTGATTAACTTGGCCGCAGTGCCGGCCCCGCAACATTCGCGCAGTACCCAAGGTTTTCTCAGAACACCCACGGGGTGAATGTGAATCCTAGTCTCTCTCCAGGTGAGAAAAAGGCTCAGCTTTCCTCGCGTCGGTACCTTCTGGCTCTCTTCTGCCCTCTTCTGGGTTTGAAGTGAAAGTGCAACTCCTTCTAGAACTTTTGCATTTTTCTTTCCCTATTAGGTAACTAACACACAGGAGCGCGCGCACACGCACACACACATAACACTGGTAAAAGCTAGTGACAGTGAAAGCTGGAGTGACATATTATTATCAAAGTAGATTTCAAAGCAAAAACTGTCATACATAAAGGAACTTATTTCAAAATAATAAAATGGGTCAATTCATTTAGTGAAAATAACAAGTGTTTATGCACCTAAAATAGAGTTCCAAGATGTAAGGCAAAACTAAAGGGGTGGCAAAGAGAAATAATGATTGCAGTCAAAGATTTCAACCCTTCTCCCTCACTTATTGATAAACTGAATGGAAAGGCTATACAAAAATAGATCACTCAAACTGGGCGTGGTGGCTCACACTTGTCATCCCAGCACTCAGGGAGGCAGACGCAGGAGGGTTACTGAGTTCGAGGCTTGCCCGGGCTACATAGTGAGCTAAGGCCAGCCTGAACTACAGAGCGAGACCCTGTCTCAAAAAAAAAAAAATGAGGAGAGCTGTGAGCGGGAAGGGAGACAAGGTGACAGTGAGAAGACAAGAGGCTAGACCAGGCAGGAGCCAAGCCAGGATGCGGCAGAGAGTAAAGGGCAGGGGACACACAAAGAGCACGGCAGTGTAGACAACCAAACCCTTTATTGTCTAAATCACATTAGACGCAACACTGTAAAAATCCTGTTAGGAAACAAGGAGACAGCAGGTTGGTAGAGGTAGCAGGAAGTCTGTACCAGTCAGAAGGCGACTCACAGAAGTGTATCATGCAGAAATTATCATTGGAAAAAAAGAAGCGAATCAAAACATATTGGCTAAATAAGAAAACACAAATCATATTAGATACTACGGTTGCACTGACACAAATTAACAAACCAATACAATACTGATGCTCAGTGGAAGAAAGGAGCCACGCATCCAGTCTGGCGCGCAGCGGGGCTTGAAGTCACGGTCCTGGGCCCCCGGGGGCTGTGCGCCTCTGAAAACTCGTCTGCACCGGGGAGGAGGCACGTCAGGGTCAGCGCGCCACCGTCCTCAGGGCTGCTCTCCTGGAAGCGACGCAGACGGCACTAGGCTGCGGCCCAGTGCCCGCCTCTCTCCCGACCAGACCTACTGGGAAGGAGATTTGCAGGAAGAAAAGACCCTTCCAGCTCTAAATGCCAATTGCCCTTTGCCGTGCGGCTTCTAAAACAGTAAAAATGTTGACAACACCTTGGTGTCAGTTTGGGAACAGAATTTCTTTTAATAACTAAAACACAGAGAAACGAGACAGGACTGAATCACTAGTCCCTTCACAGTCCTAACTGTCACCATTTACTTTTAGCCATGGAAACAAGAGCCAGAAAAAGCAGGAACAATCACCTTGGGGAAAGTATCAGAATGATCAAACAAATCAATGCAAGGGTGTTCTGATTTCTTAGGTGGACAGAGGAATGTGTCTCTATAACTTTGCTCAAATAACCTCACAGAACAACACATGACAGTTGCTTAACAGTATCTGTGCAGACATTCTCAAACACACCAACACAACAGATCATTCTCATACATATCCGGTGTAAGAATATGAGGAAAAATAAGTAAAAAAATTACATATATATAAATATAAATATATATACACACACATACATACATATATAGCATATTTATATATAATAAATAAATATAAGCTAGCCGGTTACATTGCATTGTTTGCAAGTATGGCAGTCACTTGAACTGTCAAGTAATTTAAACTCAGTAACAAGTAGAATTTGGAACAAACATTAACTAACAATAACAATAATAGAATAACAATAATAGAATAATGCAACAAGTCATTAGAACAGGAAAACCACACCTCAGGGTTTGTGTGCTGGTGTTTAAACACATCTTTGTATCAGAAGCCCATTTTCTACAAAAACTGCACTAATCCATTACTGTAGTAAATAAACTATCGCTCTCACCAGTTTTGAAGGTTAGGATAATTTTCGCACATGTAAAATTATTGCTTTTTTGAAAAATATATTTAGCAGGCTCATTTTAATCATTTCCTGACTTTACAAGATTGCACGATTAAAACAAAACCTACTAAAGCTTTTGCAAAAAATTTCACAGAACATTTTCATTCAAGGCAGCAGTAACTTTTGATAATCCATAAAATCATATGTACAAAACTCTAAAACTCTCAGAAATATTACCATCACACATAATGTCCCGGCAATAGGAAAAGAAAATATATACGTAGAATATCATTTAAATTATGTACACTGCATGGTTTAAGATCCTTCATTATGGGCCTAAAGTCCCACCACCAAAGCTTGCCTTTGCATTACTGAGGAAGAGGTCTATAAAGCCACCCCCACCCACGAGCCTGGTGACCCCTCACTCAACAAAGGTATTCATCCTGGGGCAGTCACGGGGCCCAAGGCCAACAAACATCTACTTGCTGGGGTGGTGCAGGGGAGGGATGGGCAGGGGAGGGGAGAGCAGAAGCTTCCAGAGCATTAGCACCCCAGTAATTTAGGGCCCCCGAATCTACTCAGGGATTCCTCTGACATTAACAAAACAGGCCCCGATTGGGGAGGATTCAGTGGCTAAGTAACTTGTTAAGACACAGTCTTCTTCTGTGAGCAGTTTGCAGAATGCAGCCCTGTTACACAAAGGTCCTGAGAATAAACAGAGACGCCTGCTTTTCTTAGTGCTCAACTAGCTCTCTTTTCCAACGCAGAAAATACACTTTCCCGTAGACATGTTTCCTCCGCCAGACTCAGCGGGGAGGGTGGGAGTGCAGGGCAAGCACCTGGGAAACGCGATGGCCCCAAGGGCGAAGCGCTCCGAGCTGTCACTGAGTATATCTCCTCGTTGCCGCATTCCACTTCTGATTTCCCCGCAGCACCTGACTGCCGCCTCCCTCCTCTCTTTATTATTTTAAAACCCCACTAAGACGAGGAGAGGCAGTAGTACTAATACGTCATCAGCCTCAGATCCATCGCTGTCCTGACATCCGCACGGCGGTCTTTCCGAGCGCAGGCGCTCCTCCTACAGTGCTTAGCTTCTCCACCGCATCCGACACACGCAAGTATCTTTGTTCCGGCCTCTCAAGTCCGTCTTGAACAGCACGGACGCCTTGAGCTCCCACTGTGCCTCCGGAACCACCGCGTACGGTAAGAGCACGGGCTATGCTCGCAGAGCGCGAACGTGCGTGCGTGAGATCGGCAGGGAATGCTCGGCTGGCGCCGGCGCCGCTCTAAACGTCTCCTCGGGAGAGGCCTCGCCCTCAGTCTGTGCTCGGGGCAGCAGCTCGGCGGTCTGAGGCGTCGGGCCAGGAGACCTGCGGTTCTCCCTCCTGGACGTGGTCACGGTCACTGCTGGGAGGCTGGCGGGCCATCTGCGAGGACGCTGCCGATGGCCACCGCGGGGCGCCCAGGGGAGCCGGAGCGCGTCGCCGTGATCTGAGGGGCGCTGTGTGGACACCCCGTGTTAGCATGGTCTCTCCTTTGTTTGGGGGCATCCGCCGTGGAGGCCGTGTGAACTTCGGAACCTCGAGGACCGCCCTGAGTGGCTGGGCTGGTGGAAGCTCTTCCCACACTCGGCGCCGATGAAGTCTCCTGGGAGGACGTGTGTCTGGAGTGTCCTTCTGTCCTCTGACCCGGGACTGCTGACACCCCAGCCCTGACAGAGTGTAGCAAAACCCTTTGAATGTGCGTCTTAACCATGTCGAGGATACCCAAACGCCTCTCGCGGCCCTCGGCCACTGGCTCCTGCTTGATGGCGTGTAAGGCGGGGGGCACCCCCGCCGTCCCAGGCCGGGCCTGTCTCGCCGGAGCCCCTCTGGGCCCCGCAGCACGGGTGGCCAGCGTCCTCAGCTCCTGGGCCGCCTTCGAGGAGAGCTCGCGGGGAGGAGGGGGGTGGGGGCTCCCTTGGCCTTTCGCAGGAGGCTGGCCTGAGGCTGAGGCTGAATTTGGCTTTCGGGGAGTCCGGGGCACTGCGCTGGTTTGGGGGGGCAGCGCCAGCCCCCACCAACGAGATCCGAAAGTTCTCCACCGGCTTGCTGCTGGAGGAGGACTGGACACCCCCCGAGTTATCACAGAGGGTGTGGGGGTGGCACTGCTGCCGAGGCCTCCGCTGCCCGAGGCAGGGGCTGGCTTGGAGGTGGCCCCGGCTTGGCTTTGGCCAGGGGCCCCTGCACTGAAGCACCGGATGGCTCCTGGCCTTGCCCGGGTTTGGCCTGTCGGTGCCCGTCGGGCCCAGATGCCCACAGTGCACAAGGGCCCGCGGAATGGCTCTCCCTACTGTTAGGCGTGCTAGCCGCTTTCGAGGTCCCTCCCAGGGGAGAAGAGCTGCCTCAGGGTCCAGGCGCCCTTCCTGGCCCTTGAGTGCGAGTGAAGCGACTGAGGAGGAGGGGCTGGCACTCTCTGCCCCTGAGGGCAGGCGGAGGCCCTGTTCGTCCACTCCGGGCAAGATAAACCAAATTGCTTCTTATGCTCTTGTAGCCCTTGGGCTGAATCTACTGGGGCGCCGTGGAGGTGCCGCTGACCCTGTGCCAGATGCGCTGTGCGTCCACAAGACCTCCGGGTAGCAGGTCTTGTGGTTACAATAAGGACGTGGGTGAATGACCAGAGCGGCTAGCAGGGAGGCGGCCACTTCCTTACTGCGGGAGTCAGCCCGCGTCGACCTTGCACTTAAGTCCAGAGGGACCAGATCTGGGGCCGGTGTGCTCTTTCCTCCCCCAGAAGACTCCTTATCATGCAAATCGGACAGCTTGTCTCTAGGGAGACCAGCCTGGCTCTCCAGTGTACTTGAAGGGAAGTCCACACCGTCGCTAGGGCCGGGCGCCTCCTGCTTGGGGTGAGATGCTGGCATCTTTAAGTCAAGAGAAAACCTACACTATTCGGGACGTTTGGAGGTCTCTCTGCTACTGTTTTCAAGTATGGACACAGAAGTTGCAGTCCCCAGCTTGGACTCGCTGGTATCTTTCCTTGGCAGATATTCCCAAGTCTGTGATTCTGGTCTCCGTTGGACAGCACAGCTGACGCTCCCTCCTTGGAAGAGCATCAGTGCCTTAGCTGTCCCCCCGACATCGGGAAGAGCATCCCACAGAGTGATGATTACTTGTGGGGACACCTGATTGATTCTGCTTCGAGGCGTCGGGCTATCTGTGGACAGCTTAAGCAGACATGCTCAAAATGAGCCTGGGCTGCCGCGCGGTAAAGGCCCGGGTGCAACGTGGCACAGCCCATGCCTCCCACCTTTGCCGGCTTTGCAGCTGGGGCTCCACAGACCTACCACCCCTCTGCACCGTGAGAATCATGTCAGCCCACAGCTCGGGCCGATCAAAGACGGTCTCTTGCATGGAGCGTTCTAGGCAGGCGCGTTCCTCCCCAGGTAAAATGACAAGTTGCTCTTTCCCGTCTATACTTCCAACTTCCCCTGACCTCACGTTGTTGATTTTCTCCTCCCATAGACCCATTCCCCCTCCTCTGAATCTTTAGCTGCTTTGTGGAGCCAGTGAGGAAGCACTGGGTTCAGACAGTTACCAGTTACTCCTCTCACTCCTGCCTCAGCTCCACGGGCGCCCGGCCTGCAGGAGTCTGGCCAGGACAGCACGATGGAGACTTGGTTCAAAATCTCCTTCTCAGGCACTCGGCACACTCTGTGGATTTGGCCAACAGAACAAGGGAAGATGCGTCTCCTGCAAGTTACATCTGCTGGACACTGAAGGAAGCTGAGTGAGTAAATACAGGAAGCTCCTCCAGGCCCGGCAGGCTCGGCAGGAGCAAACAACCCTCCCCGGCCACCCCACCACGCCACATTCTTACTTCCATTCCCTGGATTCACCCTCCATCCTGTCTCAATGGACAGACATAGAAAGACATTTTGTCCCTAAGCTGTCCTAATTGCTGTCCGTCGTCTACTAAAGAGAACCGAGAATGTCTGTGTAAACTTCTTGTTGGCTGCCCGGCTGTGGCCTTGCACTCTGGGAAGGCCTTCACAGTCCGCAGGACGGCTGGCCTCAAAGCGCGTGCGCGGCTCACACCCTCTGCTCAAAATAATCCCGAGCACCTAGCAAAGGCAAAGGCAGAGAACCACCTCCATCGGAGGCCTGGCCGTGGGGACAGAGCTTTGAATGCAGGTGAAGTGACTGCTTGCTGTAATTAGTCTTGACTGCATTTTCCTCTTCTTGAAGCACCCTTTCTGAGACTGGGTTTCACTGTATAATCCAAGCTATCTTGAACTCACTATGGAGCCCAGGCTGGCCTTGAACTTTTGATGACCCACCTGCCTCAGTGGTCCTGAAGGCTGGGATCACAGGTGTGATCACCTGTGGAACATATACCCGGCTCAGTGGAACATTTACCTGCACAGTTCATACACTGTGATAGACATTAAGTCTATTTGTTTTCTTTTTTGGCTTAATTTTAATATTTTTATTACTGCCTGTTTGCAGCACATGATTACATGCATTGTAGAGAGTTAGTCAAACCATACAGAGTGCGACACTGACAAAAATGAAGTTAAATTAGAACTCAACGGCAAAACTTCTCTTGGCAGTCTCCTATGTACTTGGAAACGAAATGACATTTCTGAAAAAACACCCCAAAAAAGATATTAGAAAGGAAATTGGAAACTATTTTTAAATGACTGAAAATGAAAACAGCGTATCAGAATTTGTGAGATGCTACTGAAGCAGTGGTGTGAGACAGAAGTTCTCATTCCCCGGTGTGAACTGTGAGGAACTAGAAAATGGGGAGCAAATTAAACTTGGCATAAGTAGAGGAAAGGAAATAGTTCAGAACAGATCTAAATGAATTCTGAGAAAACAATAATAACAAACCAAAACAGCAGGGAAGTCAATGAAACCACATACTGCTTCTTTGGAAAGATCAATGAAATCGAAACAATTCTAGCCAGATTTACCAGTTTAAAAAAAAAAAAAGAAAGAGAAGATACAAATAAGCAATAACAGGTGTGAGAAAAGTTATATCACCATACATTCAAGATATAGCAAAAGCATAGCAAGGAAACGTCATTAAATAATTTATACTCACACACTTGACAACTTAGAATGACACAAATTTCCAAAGTTCCATCACTTACAGGAACTGAGTAGGGCTGGGGAAAAAGCCCCAGGTGATCCGGACCATAGGTGCTGGTTGATTTGATAAACCACTTTCAACTGGATCTCCAAACTTGTTCAAACTTACCTTCTCTCTCTCTCTCTCTTTTTTTTTTTTTGAGACAGGGTCTCAGTTTGTCGTTCAGGCTGGCCCTGAGCTCACTCTGTAGCCCAGGCAAGCCTCGAACTCAGCAATCCTCCTGTCTCTGCCTCCCGAGTGCTGGGATGACAGGCGTGAGCCACCACGCCCGGCACTGTGGTATTTGGTATTGATTACTGGTGGGCGTGAGTCACCATGCCTGGTATTGTTGTATGTGGTTACCGGGCATCAAACCAGGGACTTTGTGCTTGCTAGGCAGGTGCCTGAACCACTGAGCTAAATCTCCTGCTCTCAAATTTACCTTCTTATGTTAAAGTTTTCCTGTTCAGTGGAGAATATTTACTGATACGTTGTACAGTAAAAGCTCAACTAATCACTATCAATATATTGTATAGGTAAAAGGATTTATTTTTTTAAGTTGAATTCTTTATTGGTACGTTTTATTTACAGTTCACACTCACACTCAACATTGGGGAATTTGTACCAGTATATGACAGAAGTCAATTCTCATTTGAGGGGAAAGAATAAATATGATTCAGAAAGAAAAAGAAATAGCATGTATATAAGGGTTGGGGGGTTGTGGGTGGGTAGGGATACAGGTAAAAGGATTTCTTATTTAAGTATCTCAAAATTTCAATTCATAGTACTCAAGGGAAAATATTATTTGAAATGTTCTTTGTACATTCCTGGAACCCATAGCATTAATTAAAGGCATTCAAACTATTAACCTATGGCTCAAAGTGAATTTAAGATACTATTCATCAAATAATCAGGTCAGTGAGTTTATTTGCCTGCTGCATAGTCTTTTGCCACTGGACTTGCTTGGCCGAAGAGCAGAACATAGAAAACTGAGTGACTATTTTCTCAATTTCTCTAAGGAGAAATTGCAACAGCGACTTAAGAGTTGGACCTGCAGTGTCCAGTCGGTAACTAAAAGCAGGATAAAGGTTGGCATTCTGTGTTCATTTTATATGTCTTCTTTATCGCCTTAAAGTTGGGTCAAATCCCTGTTCTGCTTTGCACAATCATGTGTTAATCAGTCAGGAAATGTCTGTATTGCGAGGTTTATTAGCCCTAAATTTGCCTGCTCTATCTCATTCCTCTTTGAGACTGAGGACATCAAAATAAGAGTAACTAAAATCATTCTCAGGATTTGCAGGGACTTTTATAGCGTTCAGCTCCAGACCCTCTGAGTGATGCCTAAAAAAAAAAAAAAAAAAGCAGAAATAGAAACACCTGTTGCAAGGCTTTAATGGAGGTAAAAGCTGCTGGGCTGTCTCGAACAACGGTAAGAAGGCATTGGGAAGTGGAGTGGGCTTTTTTATGGGGAATTGGGGGTTGGCAAAGCATTGTGGTGGACTGAGACTGGCTTGGCCTGAGTGGCAGGTTAGGGAGCTTACTGATAGCCTACCATTTGGCGCGTGCATGAAAGGAGGCCATTTTGGATCTGGCACAGTGTAGGGGCACATGGTAAAGGGAGCCATTTTACATCTGGCACAGTTTAAGGGCTTTTTTGTAGGTTGGCAACTTTAATAATGCCGAGAAATTCTATGTCATTGCTCTAACCCTAGAGCCAGCCCGGATTTCAGGAAAAGTAGGCCTTTGCAGACCACCCCATGATGACATCACCCCTGATGATGTCTCAGGCTGTTCTTCAAAGTAGGAGTTGTCATCTCATCATGGAAATGGGCATGCCCTGCATTCCAGCCAATGATGGCTGTCCTAGGGCCTTACGCAACCAGACCTATCATACAGATCAAACAAACCAGAACTTGACTGGGATTTCCTGCACTTTTAGCTGTGTAACCTCACCTGCTATGTGAACCCTCAATTCTTGCCTCTGTTCCTCTTTTTTTTTTTTCAGTGTCAGAGATCAAACTCAGATCCTTGTGGTTGCAAGGTAAGCACAGTAGCACTTGAGCTAAATCCCAGGCTATTCCTCTTTTTTGATAAAACCCCCAAATTTGTGTCTTCCTCTTGAAGACCGATCTGCCCAGCTAGGCTGACTAAAGGTCCCTTCCTACTCTTTAGTAGTGCTTGTCTCCTTGATTGGCATTATGAGGTGGGTGGCTGAGCCAGGTCTGTTGGGATCCCATAGAGCTAGGGCTTTTGCCCCCAAATCCCAGTAAGAAGATAATTAATACCATTCTACTATTCTACATGCATAGGAAATAAGTTAATTCATAATGTAGGGGGAGTCCCTACATTCTCTGAATATTGTAAAGATAATCTGCCAAACAAACTTAGCCCTACACTCTAAGGCAATGGTAGTGAATCTATGGCACTTGTTCAGCAGCTGTTATCATTAAAAACTCTGAAAGGTTCACCATCACGGCCCTTAGGGTATGACAAGCTTTGAATTTATGATGATTACATTGAAATTTTTAAAAATGTTAGCTTTTCAAGGTAAAAGAATTTAAGCTACTATTTTAAAAATAAGAAATCTAAACAAATTTTTAGACACATCCTTTGGAATCCTACCACCTAGCTGTCCGTGTTGGTGCATGCCGGGAATCCCAGCTACTCAGAAGATCATGAGCCCTAGGACAACCTAAGCAATTCAGACACAGCCTGTCTCAAAAACAAGTAAATAAAAGGTCTGAGCATGTAATTTAGTATTCCCTGGGTTCAATCCCCAGTAACCTCTGCAACAGAAATCCAATACCTTGAGAAAGTCCAATTAACCTTTAGAAAGCATATCACCCTGGTTTTTAAAATTTCAAGTGTATATAATTTTGAATACAACTGATATTCTAGGAGTTTTGAAGAATAGTTCATTCTTTAACATCATTCAGTACATCAGATTTTTAAATTAAGAGGCATCTGGAGCTAGACATGGTGGTACGTATTTGTAATCCCAGTAGTGTTCTGGCAGGCTGAGTAAGGAGGACCACAAGTTCAAGCCTTGCCTGAACAACTTAGTGACTTAGTGAGGCCCTGCCTTACAAATAGATAGATACATAGATAGATACATGGGCTGGAGATGTAATAGGAAGGCCCTTGGTTCAGCCCCTTTTACTCAAAATGAGATCTATCTTACCCCTGTTTTCTGGGGGAAAAGGGAGGATATGAAAGGGAGAGGTGATACCTAGAGATTGGAGCAGAGACTCAGGGCTGGAGCTGCAGTTATCTGCTGCAGAGCCAGACATCTTTGCTCAGTCTCCGTTGCGCTGCCCATCATGGAGGTGTGCTAACTTCAGGCTTTAATCAAATATCTTTTTCCTTAAAATATCTTCTTCTTTTTCTGTTACGTATGCTTTCAGGAAATCCACTAGAATCCAGAGGGAGAGGAAACTTGTTTAACACGTTTTTAGTCAGATCATTGATTGATTCAATAGAAAACTTGAGAACCTAGTTAGTCAGTTTATTTCTGGCTCCATTTTGCTGCCCTTCTTGTTAGAAAACTGGATTGGAAGTTCCGACATAGGGCTAGGGAGTGAAGTTGGCCTAATTGTTTCATAACATGTTTTTAATAGGATGTTCAACAAAGACCAGTTACATGCAAATCAATGAACAACTAAAGCTGACTGTTGAGCAAGAAGAAAACTGCAAGCTAATTACTCATTGCCTGGTTTCCTAAGCACAGTCTAGTGCAATCTGAGATAACCTTGAAGCTTTGGATAAGTCTTACTGAAAGAGCTATTTTGAAATAGTTTAGAGTGCCCTGTAAACAATGTCACGTAGCCTTTTAAATCATGTCAAACATCTCCAAGCTCCTTTCCAAACTGCCCATGTTTATCAGGCTCAGAAATGGATGTAAAATAGCAAGTACAGTGGGAAGGATCAGAATGATGTGGTTTAAGAGGCATCTGGAAGGCTTTATTGACCAACAAGCTCATTCCCTTCACATGTCAAGTGCACGAATTCTTTCACTGCAGACTAGAACCATAAAACTGTCTTAGTGGAGATTAGTTTGGGAACTGAAGTGAGGGGACAAGAAGGGGAATAATTGCTCTGAAGTGCAGGTGGTCTTTCCAGCTCCTTTCTAGCTCTGTGGACTTCGGAGTGCAGAGACTTTGTCTAGAGTTTATTTCCTTTTAAATGCAGTTAATTTCCAAACATTCTTTTTCCCCAGTAGTGGTATATTTTGTTCAACATGCAGTTTTCCTGAACTATGCAAAATTGTTGTGTTTTGCAGCTCAAATTGTTCACATGTACCATTCTGCAGGCTCAATTTTTTTTTGCTCAAAACGAGATCTATCTTCATATCTCAAAGCACCTGTATTTTAGTAAAAGAACAACAATTTTATTCCTATCCCAATGATATATGTCTCAAAAATCTTAAACTGCCTCCTGAATCCTGATGCACCAGAACAAAATTTATCTTTATAGCAATGATAACAGCTGTGTCCTAAACCTCAGCTCTGATAGGGAGAAAGTAGACCAACATTACTGGCTGAAGGGTCAGGTTTGGCCTGTAGCCCATTATAACAGTGTTCTCACATTATATGTCCTTCCTTATCAGCCTTCATCCATCCTTAATGTTTTCTTAAAATGTGAAAGCATGGGTTTAAAATGACCCGTTAAGAAGATAATGAGTTACACTATAGAGATGTTCAAAATGTGTGACAGTGCAGACCTAAACTAGAAATGAAGACAGGCAGAACAAACTACTTTGAGGAAAGGAGAGAAGATAGTAATGAATGTGCCTGTGATGTATACGCAGAAGCTGAGATTGTGCTGCTGTGAAATCACTACCAGGATCCTACGTTAGGACAGTGGTATTATGATTTTTTTTCCCTCTGCTTAACAAACGTTTTGAGTTGCTGTTATATTTCTGTCAGTAGCCACCTCAGTGCATATGTACTGGCATCCTACTTTGATTCCCAGGAGCATGACAAATGTTTTTGTACATCCCAAATTACAGTTTTAAAAGTTGTCAGTAAGGAGGCGTATTTAGGGTGCAGTTGAGTGAGCGCTAGTTTGACAGATTAGGACACCTGGATTTTAATGTAGCCTTCCGTTTTCCATAAGTAAAATGAAGAGTGCAGACAAGATGGCCTTCATGGTCCCTTTTCAGCCTTTACTCCTGATTCTATCTGTCAACATGTGCTTAATAATTACTCCATTGAAGTTCAAAGAATTTAAGATTTTCCAGGGTTCACTTAAGTTTAAAGCCTCTCTACTGGAATTTGTTTTTGTTTGACTTAGACCAGGAAAATAAACTCTATCTGCTTTATGGCTGAAGCAGCCTCCCCAGAGTATCTCTGACAACAGACAACAACCATAGAGGAGGAAGAGAATTGACATGGTCTTTTGTTAGTTCTCTGTACACACTGAAATGTGGTGACATTGAAGACAGAGCAGCAAAGAGGAAAAAGGGAACCAGTATACAAATGGCAGCAAGACGCACGCCCAGGAAGGACGAAGAGAAACACGGATCTGGGCACGTGACTGGATAAGTTCCACATAAATGGTGCCCTATTTGTCACTGGGGTGAAAGAAAGTGTGGGTTTTCAGCTCCGATGCTGACTTTAGGAAACTATTTTCAAGAAGATGGTAGAAAGAAAATTATTCATTTAAAGGCAGTGAGCTAAAGTTGATACCAAAAAAAATTCAAACTAAAAAATGCAGGTGAAGCAAATGACAAGATATACTTCTGTGCTCTGAGTACCAAGTCAAATTTGAACTCTTCTCATTATTCTAGCACTGGCAATAGAGACCCAGTGTGAGCTCCCAGTAGAACGCTATTCCTTGAAAAGGTGTACTGACCATGTGGCCTCCTGAAGGGGGACTCTGAGTTCCCTTCAAGATACTAGGCTTATGGATCAGGAATTCTATACGCTCACAGATAGTGATGCTGGCTGAGCCTCTACAAGTAGGAAAGGCGAACTTGTACTTGGATAAACATCTGAGGATGAATGTTAGCTTGCCACCAAGTCCTTTCAAGGACATAGTATCATTCTAGAGGCTCAGTTTTGGTCTCTATTGCTGACAAGTTGTGGTCACTGGTATTGGGACTAGACAGGAGTTAGTGATAGTACATACTGCTGGGTGCCTATGTAGCTTATTTTTGCCACCATAGCTACTTCATTTATGTGCCTCTTAGAAGTTTCACAGTGGACAGTGACTAATACTGGCTAATACTGACAGACAATTGTTCTTTCTATGTAGTGGCTAATTGCTATGTCTATCGTGCCTATTTGCACCATATATACTCATCATGCGCCTCTGTGGGGAACTCTCATCTCTGATTTTCCAATCCTTTTCCTCCTAGGCCCCTGAGAGACCTCTAGCTGTCAAGTACTGCCCAATAA
>PVIC010003925.1:0-65738 GCA_004025085.1 Thryonomys swinderianus | reverse complement strand
CTCCCTCCCTCCCTCCCTCCCTCTCTCTCTTTCTGTTGGGATTACAGATGTAAGCTACCACACCTGGCTTCCATTTCTCCCATCATCAGAAGGGAGATTTTTCTCACTACCTAGCACCACTGAGTCCTGCCAGTCCCTTTGCCAGTCCCTGCTCTCAGACCCTTCTTGGGGGTGTCTCCGTGTGTCCAGACCCCGCAGGACGGTTTGGATGATGCTTGCCAAGGCAGGCATCCTACACAGGACAGATTTCAGACAGTGCCAATCAGAACAGACAGAGGCTCACACAAAACTTTGGTGTGACTTTCACAAGGCCTAGGACCTACTCTCTCACATTTGCTGGCACAAGGGATCTTCCCACATTGGGTGGGGACCCAAGGGAGACAGAATGAACCTCCTCCTCCCGGGTTCTAATTTTGGTCCTGACTTCAGCTCTGCTCCACCCAGCCCTGGCCTTCCATCTGGATCCTTCAACTTAGTTTGAAAGTAAAAGGACAAAAAAAAAAAGTTTCTTTTCATACTTCTCTGCATCCCCGCTAAACCCTTCCTAACTCCCCAGTTCTCCCCCAAGGCAGGGTGTCCCTTCCGTCTACGACCACCAGCTTCAGGAAACTTGGTCAAGGAGGACACAGATGAATTTTGAAGTTATGTCACTTCAGGCCAACTCGACTGAGTCAAAGGAGCTTTTAAAATCCTCCTGCCGGGCGTGGTGGCTCACTCCTGTCATCCCAGCACTCGGGAGGCAGAGACAGGAGGATTGCCGAGTTCCAGGCTTGCCTGGGCTACATAGTGAGCTCAGGGCCAGCCTGAACTATAAAGCGAGACCCTGTCTCCAAAAAAAAAAAAAAATCCTCCTTAACTGCCCTGTGAGATCCAGCACACATTCTCAGGGGTGCTATACCCAAGGCTGTCCCCTAAAATCCTCGGTCTGGCTGGTTTCTGGGAGCCAGCTCATGTGATTCTCCCATTTCCATGAATGCCGTTTCACTGGCAGTTTGCTCTGTATGGTCTGGCGGAGGCAAATATCTATTAAAATCTAAATATCTATCAAGTCCTTAGGGTCTGGCAATCAATAGCTCGGGTGGGTGGGTGGGGAGGAAAAGTTTTGGTGAAGTTACCCTGGGAGAAGGGGCTTATAAGGAAGGCACTCCACCCCCTACTCTTCCCTGGCTCTCCCAGCCTGGCCTCCTGCCTCCTCCTCCAAGATCCCGTTTATGTCATCTTCCCATCCAGTGGCCTCTCAGTGAGCCCACTGCCGTGTGATCCAGGAAAGAGGGCCCTTCAGGTGACCTGACTCCGGCTAACTGTCCCCATGACCCAGGGAAAGTCACAAACTGCCTTCACCTCTGGGCAAAAAAGAAAATGAAACAATTTTCTTCTTAAAAACAGCTCTAGCTCCCCTTCTCCATTTATCTCCTTGTTTTTCATTATCCCTTTTTTTTTTTTTAATACCAGGGATCGAACTCATTCATGTATGCAAGGCAGGTAGTGGCGCCACTGAGCTAAATCCCCGGCACCAGTTTCCCATTATCTTTTATTTGGCTCTGTAAATTATTTATACCTTGGGTTTGTCATAGAAAAGAAACCATGCAATATTTAACCCTTTGTGTCTAATTTATTGCTCTTAGCATTATGTTCTCGAGGTACATCCATCTTCCTACAAATGACTTGAATTTACCCTTCTTTATAGCCGAGTATATCCCAGGAGGAGGGGGGAGGGTGGGGGAAGGAAGCGTGAGTTCTTTTCACTCCTCTTCTTTCACTGAGCACAACTTTAGGATTCCTCCACGCAGCCTTGTGCATTAATAGTCCCTTTTTATTGCTGAATAGCGCTCCGCTCTGTGACACACACACACACACTCTGTATCCATCCCCAGTTAATGGGCATTCAGGTCGTTATTTCCAGGTTGGACTCATGATAAAGGCGCTCTGATCATTCCTGTCCCGTCACACAAAGCAGATGACCTTTTCGGGTGTTCCACTCACCTTCTTAGCTGCCCAGGTCTGCATGGAGCGTCTTCCTTTGTTGTGACTCAGCACAGGACGAAATCAGCTACCTGCTGGCTTGAGTGTGAACTGTTCCACCGTGTGCGATGTGACCTTCCTGTCCTGGCTTGTTTTGTGGGGATGATCAGCAGTCCTGCCTCCTAGGGCTGCTGTGAAGATTGCATTACAGCTCGGATCTGAATTGCTAGGCGCAATGCCCTGCAAAATGCTCAGAAATAGTAGCTGTTATTACTTGGTGTGGGCCCCTGAGGAGGTCTTTACAACGCAGAAGGAACTTTCTGTAGGATCTCTGAGGAGTTAGTTCCCTTGGTGCCTGTAGTGGCTCCACTTTACAGAGGAATAACTGAGTCCTAGAGCAATGTGTGAATGGGGTGAACCTTTGAGGTAGGGGATTAATGCAGATTTGTCCAGGGGCCCAACTTGGCGACTAGACAGTGGCAGCGGAAGGCCCCGGGGATTTTACAGTTCCTTCTCACTGTGGCCTAGGAAGGAGCTGGGAAGCGGCGCAGCATGGTCAGCCTAACGTGGAGCTCCCAGAGGTCCCATGGGTTTAGTCAGTCCCCAGGACTCAGCAACATAATACCCCAGAACATAATACTTTTGCGCCAAAGACAGAAAGCTACAAATATGTGAACACCACGAATGACCTTTGGGCCCATTTTCTCCTCTGCAACATGGAGATGATAACATCACAGAGTCTCGTGTGGGTTAGATGAGAAGACGTATGTAACACATGTGGCCTCAGGGTGAGCACAAGCGCAAGACACCCCCCCCCGCAGGGAAGCCTCCAGGGAGGCCCCAGCTGGGGTGCTTGCATGCCAAGGCTCCTCCCGGCTCTGCAGACTGACACCCCAGGTTCGCAGTGGGGTGGGCAGCTCCGGTAGGTAACTTTCAGCAGAGATGCTCCTTTCTACTCTCTGGATCTCATTCCGATGTCTGGGTCAGGCAACTTCCTAGCCATGACCTCCCCTTGCCTGCCCACATCCACACTGCCCCTTTGACTTCCTGCCTCTCTCAGGACTTCCTTCCCACAAAACCACTTTTCTGGGCAGTTAGAAGAGAGAAGCTCACCGTAGGAAGGCAGAGACTCAAAGCAAAATGTCAAGGAATGAACATTTACACTGTGCTGAGTGCTGGGTGCTGGGCCGGTGATTTCTGTACAGTCTCACAGTGGTCCCCAGAGCAGTGCGTGCGGTTGGCCTCATTCTGGGATGCAGGAGCTGATGCCTGACGTGGTTTCCTCACTAGACCACGGTTACAGAGCTTGTAAGTGGCAGAGCTGGGATTTGAGCCCAGATCTCTGTGACTCAGAAGACCACAATTTAGCCTCTGGTCTGTCTTTCGTTATTTCATTCAGGCTGAATTTTTGACAGGACTATAAACTTACTGACAGACCCAACTCAGATGTTTAGCCTTTGGCTCCTCTCATACTGCCATGGAAACTGTCCTGCACTCACAGTGTAGAGACTGAGCTTATATCCTCACTGTTAAGCCCCTACCAAGCTATACTGTCCAACTTTGGACAAATCCCTTTACCTCTCTGGGTCTCAGTTTCTTCAGCTGAAAATAAAAGAGCCAGATTAGCAATTTAGCAATTCTTTCCAAGTCTAGGACTTGGTGACATTGAGACTTGCTCATACCTGCTCCTGCCTTTGACCCTGACACTGTGACAGAAAGCATCGTAATGAAGAAGTGTGGGTAAAGACCCAGATTTGAGGTTACACAGAGCATTAAACTGTAATTATCATCTGAAACCAAAAATAGGCTTGTTGTTGTTTTTAGGTTGATGGGGTATTTGTAATCCATAGCAGTTTTCTCCCTTCCTTGCTCTTTAAAACAGACTCTGGTTTCCTCTATAGCTAAGTCTGTCACCTCCTGTAACAGGAAGTGAGACTAAGCCTGTGCCCAAGCTCAGATCTCCTGTGTCTGCAATTCAGTGGACCCTCTTTGGGGTTCTGAGCTCCTGACAGTGGGTAGAATTTGGCTCTGTCTCTGCTTAGCCCCTGGGGGCTGTGTCTGGGCATCTGCCAGAGAATCTGCCCATTCTCCATGGAACCAAGCAGAGCATCGATGCTGGGCTGGGGCTGGAGTCTAGGACTGGAGGTCCAGGATGCTGTATCTCCCATCACCAGAACTTTGGGCTGATGCTCAGAGAGTTTCTGCAAATACCAATGTCCTGTACTAACCTCAAAAAAGACAAAAGAGAAGTGGTCTCAGCTTCAGGCTGCCTTCGGAGGCATTCCTAGAGCATGCAAGTTCCCTTAGGTGTTTGACTTGTTCCTGAAGGGTTGCCATTGAGAACTGGGATGTGGCTGAGAGGAATCTGGCCAGATAGCTGTCCCAAGTCACTGCTAGAGTATTTTAGCTACAGTAGCGTGGGAGCTTCCAGACTCCGAGAGGGCCCTCCACACCTCCCCCGAGTTCCCATCTGTCCAGACGCCCACAGCTCCTGTCAGCAGAGGTGATGGAGGCCTCAAGATGCTTGGGAGAAGAGCCTCAGCTCAGGAAAGGAACTGGGGATCAAACTCCAGTCCAACTAAGGTCTCAGGGCCAGAGTGTGTGTGTGTGTGTGTGTGTGTGTGTGTGTGTGTGTGTGTGTGTGCCTGTTATTATCAGAGAGAGGAAAGCACTGGGGTGAGATGTGCATTATATAGCTGATCCCAATAAACTTCAGGGCCTGGGGAAGAAAGATCAGCTGGGAGGAGGCAGAGGGCATAGAACAGCCACAGACAGGAAGCAGTGACCACGTTCAATCAGGACAGAGCCTGAAAAGGGAGGGATTGTCCTGGGCTTCCTCTGACCTGTCTAACCAAAGTCTAACTTCAGTGATTTAAACCTCCTTCCCATCTCGTGTCCTCAAGTGGCCTGCGGCAAGTGAGCTCCTAACCTCAGGGCTCCAGACCCTAGGAGTTAGTCCTAATCTCAGGGCTCCAGACCCTAGGAGTTAGTCCTAACCCCAGGGCTCCAGACCCTAGGAGTTAGGGCTGCCCGGAGGGAGCTGCTCAGGTAGCTGGGGTTGGAAGGTTCTGAGGCCATGACTTCTAAGAGGCCCAAATCTCCAGCCCATAAACCTCCTTTCTTGTCCTGACTGGACATCCTGTGTCCCACAAGGATGCAGAAGGGGTGGGCAGCAGCTCTGGCAGCGTTTCCCAGCAGGGGAACTGTGAGTCAGAAGGGTCACCTAATGTTGGAAGTCGGCATGGCAGACAGGAAACCAGAGTCAAGCCCCCAAAAACATCCAGAGATGGCGGGGGGGGGGGGGAACACGACGGGACCTTCACAGCACAATTACCCAAGAAGCTAAGCCTAGAGTTGCCACACCTAAAGGTTTTAAAAGCCTGGGGCAGCTCATCTCCCTTCCTCCCAGGCACTTGGGGTGATCTGGAGAGTCCAGAACCACACACACTAATTTGAAGCCTGAGTCTTTTGCTTATATGCCATGTGAGACTCAGTTTCTCACTTGTGAAATTGGAAAATAAAGCTCACTGCACAAGGTTATGAGGATAAAATGACAACCGGTGCATCAAGCACCCTGTTTGTTGAAATGGTCCATACATATTGGTGTGCTCCCCCTCTTTTTAGTTGGAAGATGAAAAGGCAATGTCCAGGACCTTACTCCACACTCTGACAGCTCTAGGTAGGAGAAGCGACTTACTGGCTCCAGGGAGAGCTTCACGGAGATTCAAATACTAGTCAAAGGTCCAGAATTAACTAGAAGTACTGCTGGTGGCACTCTGCCTGTTGGTTTTGAGGATGGGAAGGGTGTGTTGACTTGATCTTGACATTTGCCCTTGGATGATCCCAAATGGTGATGTGGGCTCCTAGATGAAGCAGTTATCCATTGGGGCCGGCGAGGAGGGTAGGGGAGAGAGGAGAGATGCCACCAACAGATGTATCCTCATAGCCTAACCCATACCCTTGCCAAAATTCCTGACATGGTTTCGTCATCCAAGGGTGATGCAAGAAGCCTGGAGCCAGACTCCCCTGCCTCCCCTCCCCCAGGGCTCTCATGCACATCTGGAGCTGCAGCTGGGTCCTCCTCTTGGGCCCTTTCCAGACGGAGCTGGGTGAAGACAGGGAAGGAGGGCAGCTGGTGAGGGGCCCTGTGAATAGCCCTAATGTTGGGAGTTGGGGGGCAGGGAGGAGGAGCCCAAGCCTGAGAGAGGGAGGTAGCAGGAAAGGGAATTGTGACTTCATGGCACTGGTGCCCTCACAGCCTATGCGAGGCTCCAGGAGTCCCCTTGTCCTTTATGTCCATTGCTGTAGCCAGCTGCGCTCCTACTCCTTCACTTCCCACCCACTTCACTGCCCAGCCTTTCTACCCAGGTGCCCGGCTAGAAAGTGCCCCCTTTGTTCCCTTCCCTTCCTGGGCCAGTTCGGGCCTCCTACACTGACCCTCTCCCTGCAACTGCTACAACAAGCCGAGTGTGCTCCAGGCAGAGCGGGGTCGCCCGTGGATCACAAAGGTTAATGAGACCCCGTGGTCCAGTAGTAGGCAGGAGCCCGCCTGAGATGGAGCCTGGCCGGAATCTACCGAGATCGGCTTAAAGAAAGGGTGCGGGGGTGGGGGAAGTTTACTGAGACATTAGCAAGAATCCCCTTCAATAAAGGTTGACGACTTGATGGGAATTAGTGTAGAAGGGAAGCGTTAGGGCTCTTTGGAACTGTAAACCGCTAATCGCTGCGGGACGCTTTGAGGTGTAGGGTTCTGCCCAGAGGGTCGGGGTTCTTACCCACGCTTAGCCACTAACTCGCTGTGTGACACTGGGTAGTTCCCCTCGAGTCTGCTTCCTCATTTATGAAAAGGTCTCGTCGAGGCCGCGGTTCGAGAGACGAATCTTCGGTGTGGCCGGCTTCTCCGCCCCACCCTCCACTCTTCCACACCCGGCCGGCCCCCAGCAACCGGGTGGACGCCTGCCAAGAGGTCTCTTTAAAGGCACAGATCCCGCCCCTCCTGGTCGTTCGGGCTGTGGATTGGTGAATTCGGGACGGGGAGGGGCCGGACGCAGGCCCTGCAGAGCTGGGGGCGGGGCGGGGCCGGCTCGGCCCCCGCCCCCTTTGTTCGCGCGGCGGCGGGAGGCGGTGGACCGGGAGGGAGGTGTGTGCGCGCGCGTGTGCCGCGCGGTGGGGAGCGGTGGGTCGCGCCGCCGGCTGTCAGCGAGCTCTGCGCCGCCGCCCGATGGAGCGAGGAGGCGCGTGGGACCAGCCGGGGGGGCCCGGGTGCGACTGAGCCACTCTGCCTGTCGCGCGCGAGCATGTCACCTCCAGCCTCCGCGTCAGCCTTCGCCAGTAGTGCCCGCGACCCCGCCTCCTGCAGCCGCAGCAGCAGCCGCAGCCGCAGCCGCTGCCTTGGGCATTGGCCCCCGGGCCCCCTCCCCTGATCCTCACTCGGACCACAGCGCCGGAGACCATGGCTACCCCGGGGGACTGCTGCGTCAAGGTGGCCGTCAGGTAGGGACACGGCGGAGAAAGGGCGCGCGCCGAGGGCGCTCGGGCTTTGTCTCGCGTGGGCTCGGGGCCGGGGCCCCCGCTATGCCGGAGCCCGCGCTCGGGGAGGAGGGCGTCTCGCGCTGGCCCGGCTGCCGCAGGGGAGCGGCGGCCCAGAGGACTGCTGGAAGGTGGCTTTGTTTGGGTGGTAATTTTGAGCCCCTCTTGGGAGCTCTTAATGATCAGAAAATCGAATAAACAAGGAAATCCGGTATTTCACACCCAGCCCCAGCCCAGGCCGGAGCGTCTGTGTTTCCTCTTCACCTCCCCACGAGGCTGCTGTCTCATACCGGGCTACTGGAGAGCAGAAAACGTTTCCCCTCATCTGCTCTAATCAGCTAGTGCCGGGCTTGCGGTCCAGCCAGCAAGACTGCACACCACCCTGAGAGCGGTTCTGCAGACAAAGATTGGTTGTGGGACCCATGGAGAGACTGGATCGGTGCCTTGGCCTTCTGTGTGGAGCTGTTGGCTTTGGGAGAGAATCCTGCCAATCTTGCCTCAGGAGGAGAAGGGGCAAGGGGGCAAGAGGGTAGAGCTGATACCCACCCACAGGGACCCAGGTGAAAGTGAGCAGAAGAGAGCTGTGTGGATTTGTCTGGGGCGCCATTGCCAATGGCGCTGGGATTTGAAGTCATCTCCTGACAGAAATCAGGCAGGGTGAAACAGGGCAGGGTGGGTTCTGTTGGGAGGGCTGCCCAGAGGTGCAGAGCAGGAAATACTGCAAAGTTGAACCATCTGTGTTCTTTGTGCTGGGTGGAGACACTTTGCACCTCACCACCTCTGCCCATGCTCGCTGGGTCTTTCTTGCTGAGGGTACACCAGGAGAGTGCCGGCCTAGGACTGCTGCTCGCTGAGGCAGATGTAGGGAGCAGCATTGGTCTCTGGCCCAGCTTTGTCTGCTGGGGGAGGGGGAGTGTCCAGGTCCAGGGTGGGTCCCCGAATCACATCTCTGGATCCCCTGGGTTAGAATGGCCCAGATTCCAGGGGTCCTGGGAACTTGCTTCTAGATGGGGTCAGACATATGATGCTGGAAGAGCTTCCCTTGTCCTGCCCCAGGGAAGATTCCCCCAGCCACCTGGCCAGTGCTGTGCAGCCCACAGGAGACACCGAGTCTGACCACATCTGGGGGGTGTTGAGGGGAGGAGCCTGAGGGCCCCAGTCCCTGCACAGTGGCAGGCATTTAGAGCATCACTTGAGCTGAAGCCTTCCTGGCCCTGAGCAGCCTGAGACAAAGAGGAGCCCCGCAGGTGCCTGGTGGGCTGGCTGGGGCGGGGCTGGCTGCTGCTGGGGCTGACACTGCAGCAGGAGCCCTTGGAGGTCGAGGGCGGGCCGGGAGGTGCGGGCTGGAGGGTGGGAGTGAGAAATGTAAATATGGCATCTGCAGCAGATGGGGAGAGACCGATCACCATAAAAGGGAAATGGAGCTCTAACCCCCACCCGGTGTGAAGCAGGGCTGGGAAGGAAGGGGCTGGGGTGCCCCCTCCATAGGGTGCTTTCCCTTAGATTCCATCTTGTAGGAGATTGCTAAACAAAGGCCCTGCACCTCCATTCAGGACCCTGGGCTGGGCTAGGGCATGATGAGGTGTGGAGTTCCCACCTGGTAAACCTCAGGGGATGGGCATCTGAGGCAGTGGAAGGGGACAGAAGCCTGGGGCTCCCTTCCCATTTCCACCACCAGAAGGTCCCTGGCAGCCCCTCCTCAGATAAAGGATTGTGTTTGTCTTCTGCACCCAGTCTGGAGGGAGGTCTTTCCAGTCAGGCTGCCCTAAGTGGGATCCAGGGGGCCTATGCTTGGCTTTGATTTGCTGGTCTGGATGGAGGCATAGTGGAGGAATGGTGCATCAGAAGAGCAAGTTTTCAGGGGCTCCAGGAAGGTGACCCCACCACTCTTCCTCACTGACTCCAGCTCTGGCTCCAGCTCCATAGGAGCACCCAGCCCGGCACACGACAGACCTCAATGGGCAGCCAGCCGTGGAGGCAGACAATGCCTGGATGGAGCCCAGTTTCTAATCAGAGAGAGGGTAGGCCTGGGCGAGGGCTGGAGCTGGGTCGGAGAACAGATGGTACCAGTGACATGCTGGAGGAGAGTGCTTGCTTTTGGATCTCCATCTAGCTTCCAGACATCACGTGTCCTACCTAAAGGACTGGGCATGGACTGCCGTCAAGTAGAGCATTTATAGGAAAGGCCAAGGATTTGGAATTGCCTAGACTCACCCTGGTCCCAGGACTTAACTATGTCCTGCCAGGTTTTACTGTCTTTCTGACTTCCCAAAAGTCCTTTCTTCTCTCTAGCTGAAGGGTTTTGTGAATACCTGTGAGAATAACTAGCAGCTCTTTTTGGACGGGGCAGCAGTGGAAGACAGCTTGGTCAGGGTGTGTATGCGCATGTGCGTGCATGCGAGCATACATGCTTAGGAAGAGAGGCCTGGCCTATGACTCGGTGAAGTTCCAGGTCTGGACTCAGGGCTTGGGGCCTCTAATCTGGATCAAAGGTGCTATCTATACAGTCCTTCTGGAAGGGCCCAGGCTCCAGGAGAGCCAGAGAACTTTGCAGGACCTGGGGCTTCAGGATTAGGAGAAGAGATGCAGGGGTGAGCAGCCCGCCCCAGGGCCCATCTGCTCCTGAACCCAAGCTAGTCAGCTTTACTCTGTGAGATTCCCAGGCCTGTCCCTCAGGCCTGCCCTGTGATCCCTTTAGCCATTAATCCCCTGTACTAGGACACCCAACTTCCTGGGCTGAACTAGGACTGGCTTCTACCTGGGGGCAGGGGAGGATGTTCAGCAAAACGGGAGAGAGGTGAGGCTGAGCTGTGACCTGCCCGAGGCTGCCCAGATACAGACCTGACAAAACAGGGGACAAGGGGGACAACTGTTAAGAACTGAAAGTTGGCAGAGTTGAAATTGGGGAAGGAAGCCAGGTCACACGGTGAGTTTATTTAAGACCCTTTCAAGACCCCAGTTCTGAGCCCCCACCACGAGGGAGCCCTTAATGTGCCCTCCCCTCTCCTCCCTTATCTCTGCCCAGCTTCCCTAAGCTTCCTTCCTTCAGCCTGCTGGGAGGGGGAGGTGCCTTGCCCATCTTGAGACTACAGGGTCAATGGGGTAGAGAGGGGTTTGGGGTGAGCCTCAAGGGGCACTGTGGGGCTGGACCCCTGCCCTGTACCATTGGATTCTCTAGCTGCTGTTACTCCTTAGTTCTGGCCACTCTGACATCTTGGTCAATGACTAAGTTTTGAATACAGAGTGCTGGGGGTTGGGAGAGAGAGAGAGAGAAGAGATTATGAGGAAGATGGAAGAAACTGTAGGATGACTATGTGGGGTGTCTGCAGGGTCCCAAAGCCAGAGTGTCAATCGGTGCCAACCACATCCCATGCTGTCCAGTTTACAGACCTGGGAAACTGAGGCCTCCCGCGGGCTGTGTGGAGACCCTAGAATCTTGGTGGCAGCCTCCTGCTGCAGAAATAGGGTTTATGTCATCACAAGGAAGTGGAATGTAGTAACCACAGGCCCCGGAAACCTCCCTCCTCCCCACCCAGCCACGCTGTGTGATTGGATCTCAGTTTTCGAAAACCTCCCAGTGGAGTTAGGGCAGGGCAAGGGCCAGGGAAGTGGCAGAAGTGACATAAGCCTGGCGCTCGCTCCTACCCGTATAGCTGTGGGAGCAAAGGGCAGGCCTGGAACCAGTGTACTTCACCCGCTGGATGGGTCTCGGGGCCCCTTCCTAGTTTGTCCTCCTAGGCTTCTGCTTTACCCACTGGAAAAGAGGAACATTTGGCACGTTCAGATTTGTCTGTTGGTGCGTAGCAGAGGTTTGGATGAAATCGAGGAGTATAATCCTTGGAGGGGCAACATGCAGGTGGCTTCCTAAGGAGTCAAGTATCAATAAAAGGCTTAAAAAAATAAGCCCTGACATCAGCGTACCTAGGAGGTGTGTCTAAGTTATAGTGAACTCAGGTAAAGTGGATTCACCTCCAGCCTGTTATTTCCTTATTTCTTTAGAGCAGAAAACACGCTGGGGTGGAAAGGAGGCTGAACCAGGAAACAGCTCAGCACTGTGATTTCTTGCGTGCTTAGCCGGGGCAGACACTGTGCCAGCATTATCTCACTAAACTGATGTGACTCCTGTCATGTAGATCAGCAAACACAGCCCGCAGGCGCCAAGGCTGGATCTGACCTCAGTGCAGTCAGGTCTCCTCCAAGTCCTGTAAACTGCCTCCTAGTCCAGCTGCGGATGGCTGAGTGCTTCAGTTTCTCCCAGGGCTGTAGTACTGCCCACAGCTATCGGAACAGAAATGTGGGATGGGCGCACAGTGCTGTGCTGATGTGTAGCGAGGGTTGAGCAGCCGCACATGCCTCTTGGGGTTGCTTGTGCCTGGGTCCTAAATCCTCACTGTTCTTTGTGTTTGGGGAGCTTCTGCCTCCCCATTTCTTCCATTCTGAAATCCCTGCAGCTGTCTCCTTTCTGAGAGCCCCCTTGGGGAAGAAGTTCAGGGCAGTCTTGACTCCCCTGGTGCCCCGGTTTCCCAGCCTCTCGTTTTCCCCTCTAGACAGCAGCATGTTGAGAACACTAAGAAGGAGACCCACTTCCCCGTGCTCCTCCCTCAGCACAGCTGGAGCGGGGAAGCTGCTGCCCCTCCAGGGAGGGGAGCTGGGCTGGCAACACCCTCCTCCCAAGTTATCTGCTCCTCTAGCCTGTGCCAGTGTGGAAGGACAGAGCTCCACAGAGGGCTTCGAAGCCCGGGCAGGTGGCCTCTTACGTCCAGCTGCTAGAAGGGAGACACACATGGTCCCTGCTCCCAGATGCCTGAGTCCCTATGCCTCTGGCTTCCTTGATGGAAGCCACCAGCAGAGGGGTTTGGAAGCTGCCTGTTCTTTCTCTAGACAGGGCTGGCCCTACCCAAGGCTGGAGAAAGGTGGACGTGGAGAGCTACTGCCACAGTGAGCGGCTGTGCCCAGGCTGGCGGTGGGGCTGGGGACAGGCCCAGGGGTGGGGAGAGGCCCACTGCCGTCCACAGCCAGCTGCTGCCTGTTGCGCTGCGTTCCTTAGCAGGGGAGCCTCCCCAGGGCCCGGTTTCCACTGACTGTCCCCTACCAGATGCCATCACAGACGGTAGCGTCTCTGTCTCCCAAGAGGTCATGGGAAACCCCCAACGGATGCCCTGTGATGGGGGTGGGACTCAGCATACCGCTGGAGCAGAGCACAGCTGAGTGGCACTTCCCAGAGCTGGGCTGCCTTCTTCCCAGGCCCCAGAGACGGGGAGGAGCCTGACCAGGCTCTGGAGTCTCCCGTTCAGCTGAGAGCTAGGCCCATGCAGTGGCCCTGAGGCCAGACTGGGGTCTGTTCAGCTCAGGACATGGTCTGGCCGCTTCCCCCAGCTGCTCCTCTGGATCCTGCTTCCTCTGAGGAGTTTCTGACACTCCCCAACTATTTGCTGCTCCTCCCTGGTGCCCGGTTTTGGCCTCTCCTGGCAGCACCCCTGATCCCCCCACGCCACCTCCCTACCAGGCTCAGCTCCTGTTTGCCAGCCTGGCTCTGGGCATGACTTGAAGTCAGTGGCTAGACTGTAAAATAACCTAGAGTAAGGTCAAAGACTTCCTCTGAGGAAAGGTGTGGTCAGAGTCCTGAACCCTATTCGTGGGGCTGACACCCCAACACCCTGCAGTCCTGCACACTCTGCTTCGTGCTCTGAGCACATATTCAGGGACAGGAGGCAGGGACAGAGGTTGAAGGCCCCTTTCAGCAGGACCTTGTAAACCCATGTCCTTTGATCCAATAAGACAAAGCCTTCTTGTTTGGGGGTTCAGGGCAACCCTGAGGGCAGCTACAGGAGGTTGGGCTGGGGGCACAGAGAGGCCGGGGAAGGTCCAGAGGCAAGACACGAGACCCGCTGGCCCTGACCCACCTTACCACTGCAGCTAAAAGGGCCGGTACCCCAAGGCAGATGTCACCACCCTGACTGAGAGGAGGCTGGCCTCTGTGGGAAGATGACTGGTCTGGGCTAAGTCAGCTGAAAGCCCCCGAGTGTCTGGGATCCAGACTCCCCTGAGAGAGCAGGGATTTTGCTTCCAGCCTTCCTCAGAGCTGGCAGGCTGCCACAGCGAGGAGGAGGAGGTGGAGGAAGAGGAGTGCTCCTTAAAGGGGGTACTCATTAAAGTGGAGGTGTAGATACCCTCTCTGCCACAGAGGAGCATGGCTTTCCTCTGCCTCAGAGTGGGTCAAATGCTTTTCCAAAAGGCACCTCTGGGCTCTGCTGACAGCTGTCACTAGGATCTGCCCAGAGACTCTGAGGATCGTTTTTCTCCAGTCCGACCTCTCTGCCCCCCGGGGTGCACAATTGCTTGGTGGATGCAGCAGAGCTGGACACAGGCGGGACTGGTTTGAATTTCATCTCCGTTACAAATTGTGTGACTGGGCTTGTTAAGTGTCTTTCTGAGCCTCAGTAAAAAGGGGCACATTTCCCTCCCTCTGTGACATTGTCAAAACATGTTATCTGTGTTCCTGAGCGTACACAAGCCTAGCACCCAGTTCCTGGAAGATTTTTGCTGTTGTCCTTACCTGGTGCAGCCTGGGAGGTGCGGAATGCACTCAAGAAAGTGAGCGTATCACAGGAATGATTCTCAGAAAGAAGATCCGAAGCCTCCCCAAGGGTCCCCTTCCTAGGCTTCAACATGAAACAGTCTTTGCAGGCAAAGTCTTTTTTCCCCTCAGCTTATCTAAGTCCTCCTGCTGTAGCTAAATTTCCCTTTGATCTTGCTGTCACTGATGAAGGAGGCCTGGACACTGGCTGGTCACAAAATAGCAATGTAAGCCAAGCTGACATGAGGTCACAGGGCTCCTCTGTACATCCTGCCCCTGTAGCCCCCAGACCCAGAGATGTAGACACACACTTCCACCACAAGGGCAGTGACTGCCCTGCTCATGCCCTGCCTGGCTTCCCACCCTCAGAGCTAGAGGTGCTAGCTCTGGGCTGGGCACAAGACAGTGTGGTGTACCAACTAGACCAATTTTGCCTTTCCCTTCAGGCTCGGGTACAACACACCCCGCAACGGAGTGCCACATTTCTTGACTGTACAGCCCCTGCCTGGGCTGTCCTGCTCGCCCTTGGGGGCTCCTGTACAGGATTCCAGAAAAGCCTAAGGGATCCTACCAGGGCAAAGGGCACATGTGCCTTCACCCCCTGGAGCTTTTGCTCGAGGATCTATCTGGTCCTATTGGTCCCCTTGGCCGCAGGTTGCATCCTAGTGCAGTCACTGGTTCTGAAAGCCTTTGAGGCAGGGGATGGAGAAGGCAGCTGCTCAGCCTGGAAGGCCTGAAGTGCAGCTGCACCCACGTAGGCACTTGGTGTACACGGCTCTCCAGGCTCACTACTGAGTACCATCTTTGGGACTGATAACTAGAGAGGGGGTCTTGTCAGAGACCTTCTCTCCAAGCTGTCATTTGTAAGTTAGAGACAAAAATGTCCACTTTTGTTTGTCTTTGCAGCACTGAACTGAACCTTTCTGAACCCCAAGCCTATGCACTGAACTATAGCCCCAGCCCTTTTCTTTTTATTTCGAGACAAGGTCTCAGACATTAACTTGCCCAGACTGGGTTCTGTTTTAGGATCCTCTTGCCTCAGCCTCTCAAAATGCTGAGATTACAGGCATGCCACACCACACACATACAGCTAACAATGACCACCTTAGAACTGACTGATACCACGTGATGACCCAGCATGTGTCTAGCAAGAGACAGTCTTGCTCAGTGAGCTCAGTGGCTGTTAACTGAGGAAGTTCAGTACTCTGAAGTGTACTGGGGTTCCAGGTACAATGCCAGCAAAGAAGCAGTATCAGGAATAACAGATCACATGTCTTGGTTAAGAATGTTCGAGGATTCTTGTTATTTTCTTGGTTAGTTTTTTTTTTTTTTTTTTGAGACAGGGTCTCGCTTTGTAGTTCAGGCTGGCCCTCAGCTCAACATGTAGCCCAGGCAAGCCTCAAATTCAGCAATCCTCCTGTCTCTGCCTCCCTAGTGCTGGGATGACAGGCGTGAGCCACCACAACCAGCATTGTGGTACTGATTGCTGGTGGGTGTGTCACCACGCCCAACATTGTATGTGGTTACCAGGATCAAACTCAGGACCTTGCACTTGTGAGGCAGGTGCCAGAACCACTGAGCTAAATCTCCAGAACCACTGAGCTAAATCTCCGGCCCCTCTTGGTTAGTTATTTTAATGGCAGCCTGTTACTTCTCATCTTTGAGATTCATGACCCTTTAAGTACAAATTGCTTGGGGCATCTCCCTGAGGGGAGTCAGGGTAAGATTTGGGGGGCAGTTCCATTAGGAACCATGGGAAGGATGAGGCTAACTTCTTCACCTAAGAAGCCCAGTGACCCCTAGGAGTCCAAGGTCACCCGCAGACCTTCTGGGATGGTGATTGGCAGATAGGGTGTGACGTCAGCAAGTCCTGGTTGTAGTGAGGCTGGGCTGCCCCATCCCCCTCTTAATTGTGGGTTGGGTGTGGGACTCCTGGCACGTGCCCGGACATGCCCAGCTGTTTCCTCTGCGGAGGGAATTTTCTGTCCTGGCAACCTTTGTGCACCCCTCACCTCGCCCGCGTCCTCCTGTCTCCTGTGTCCTTCCCGTCCGCCCGGTCCTCCTGGCTCCGCAAAGAGTCGAGGAACCGAGGAGCCGCTGAGCTCAGCTCTTCCCGAAGCCTTTGTCCCGCGGTGGGCACCGAACGAGCGGGTGGGGGCAGCACTGCAGGCGGGGCTCCCCGCCTGGCTGCGTGTCCTTGCTGCACGCTGTGTCCTCCGGGGTGGGGACAGCGCGACACCGCACCGGCCCTTGGCCCGTGGTGAGCCAAGGAATCCCGGCGCCCTCGCCGCCGCTGCCCGCACCAGATCCTGCCTCTGCAAAGCTCCCGGGCTCTTTCTGTTCACTCTGCCGCACTCACTCTCTGCTCAGCCTGCGGGTTGCCAAGTGGCAAATAGGGCCTTTCTGGGCGGGGCCGTCTTGCCAGCCTACCCTCCCCCTCCTTCCGTCCCTGCACGATGGGGGAATGGGCTGGGGGAGGGCTGGGGTTTGGGGTGAGAAGGCCCTGGGTGAGATTCACGAGGTCCCCTTCAGAATGACCCAGAACCTTTGGCCACATACCTTTATTAACAAAAAGAAGCAGGTGACTTGAGACATATATTTTGCCAATTCTAATTTTAAAGAAGTATTATATTGTTTTCATTTGCCTGATCACTGAGGGTTTTTTTGTTCTGTTTTGTTGCCCCCTTAAATCCTGTGGCTTGAAGTAAACACCTCATCCTATACCTCACCCATGCTTTAGTGCCCATCACTGACTGCCCTGACCCCTAACTGCCCCTGACCCAACGCCTATCCTCCAGGGGGATGGGAACCAGTGGCTTCGTCCTCATCCTTTGCTGGAGTAGGGTGGACCTCTGCTGTGTGGTCACAGAAGTGACCTTAGCCAAGGTGGGATGGGGAGAAGAGGGGAGGGTGATGGAATTCTGGGAAGGGTCCGGATAACCCAGGCAGGGCATGACACTCCCACGCTGCAGGAGGGCAGGGGCTGGACAGGAGCGCTGTCCGTGGCCTCCTCCATCTGGACAGTGTGACTTGGAGTTTTCCACTGTGTGTGGTGACAAGTGAGCCCCAGGAAGGTAGAGACATTGTCTGCTGCCCGGCGTGGGGGTGAGCCCTTGAAGACAGGGCAGCCCAGTGCTCAGTGTGAGCTTCCTCTCCGACTTCCAGGGAGCACCCACCCTCATGGTGGTGATTTAGAGGTTGAGAATTTTCTGGGCAGCTAGAGATACGGAGGCACTGATGCGCAGCCTCACTGTATTTACTGTGTGTGACTTAACCACTTTAAGCCTCAGCTTTCCATTCTGGGCAATGGGGATTGGAGTTGAGGTGCTGCCTGGCCCAGCGGTAGCTCACAGAGAGCAGACACGAGGTAAATGCTCGTTCCCCTTTGCTTACATTCAGCTCCTTCCTGTGACTGACACTCTCTCGTTCCAGGTCACTCACTCTGGAAACTAGTGACTCACGCAGAGCCTGTCCTCTGCCTCCCAGCTTGTATGCATTTTTGTAGGTGCTCACCCACCTACACCCTGCCAAAGCACCCTGGCGCTTAGGCTGGCCCAACCTGTGGGGGGTAGCACAGAAAATCCCAATCTGGATGTGCTGGGCCAACAAAGCATCTCAGGATGAATGCCCAGCTGACCCCACAACTCTCAGATGCCGAAATCCTGGGGTGTCCTCTTCTCCATCCTCCTCCCAAGGCTGCTCTTCTACCCACTGTCTCCTTCTAGCAGGCAGGCTGCCCGGGTCAGCTTGCCTAAGAAGAAGCTCCCCTCTCAGAAGGGCCCAGGCAGCAAGGCCGCCGCTCCCCCTTGCACACTCCTCCATCTCCAGGGAGCCTGATTCGATTTCCTCCAATCACCAGCATTGCCATCTGCCTGTGGTAATTAAATGGTATTTGAACTGGATCCAGAAATCGCATCGCAGACAGACACGTGAGGAAGAGGGTCTCCTCCAGAGCTCGTGCTCGTCCACCCAGCTCTGGGGTCTCAGAACTGCCTGGGTGAGCCCCTGGCTTTGTCTGGGAGCTCCTGGATGCGCTGGAAGGAAGTGTCTGTCTTGAACCAGCCCTGAGGGCCAGAGCGAAGACTCCTGTTCTGTGTCACGTGCAGGCCACTCTCCTTCCCTACTTGCTGTCTGTGCCATTTCCCGAGTATGAGACTTTCTCTTGGGCCTCTGAGACCTGGCCCCTAGAGGCGCTGTGGTGTAGGGCCATGAAAAAGGCAGTATGTTCTGACTGTATTCCAATTGGCTCCTTACTGTCTGTGATTGGATGACAGCATTTCCGTTTTCTCAGCTATAAATAGGGCACTAGTAGTAACTTCATGGCTTACAGTGAAGTCCGAATTAATACATGGTCTAGTGTCACATACTTGTAATCCCAACACTCTGGAAGGCTGAGGCGCAAAGATCGAAAGTTTGAACCCAGCCTGAGAAACTTAGAAACTTGATGAGATCCTGTCTCGAAAACCAAAAAAGGGATTAGGGAGCTAGCTCAGTGTAAAAGCCCTGGTTTCCCCCCCACACACACACACACAGAGTTTCAGGGCAGTAGTTACCGCTTGGGTTACAGTAAGAACTCAGCATGTCTGCTGCTGTGATTGGTGCAGACATAGATGTCCCAGTCAGAGTCTTGCTGGGGCAGAGGTGGGGGTGGGCAGTTACCATCTGCGGGTCCAGAGAGGATAATTAGGAACCAGTTTTGCCCTTGTCTGTTAGAAACCAAGGCAGGTGGAGGAGGAGAAGCTGATTCTACTTTCTGCTTATGCCAGAAGCCTCTGGATTCAGGAGGCAACTTCCCTGCCTCCCATTCCTCACCCTGAGTGGGGCTAGTTCACCCCTCAGAGAAACACCCTGGAGGAAGCCCTCCGGGCAGATGGGATCAGGCCTGAGGACCTCCCTGCCCAAGGAGCTCCCACTTTTCAGTCTGTCCCTCTTGGTGAAGCACAGGTACCTGGCTCAGGTGGGCACTGAGCCCATTCTGCAGCTCTGAATGGACCTTGGGGGCCAAGCAGCCAGGACAGGGATAGGACAGCATATCAAAGGCCTGGGTCCCATGGCTGGGCACCTCTAGTCCCTGGGAGGTGCTGGCTTGGCCCTTTCATGCTTTTCTTCTCTTGGTAAATGTTGGCATAGGGAGAGGAAGCCCGACAAGTGCCTCATTGTGAACATTTGGGCCATGGGGCTGGCTTGTGTGAACCCATGGGCATCAGAGACTAACCCCCTTTACTTTGGGTTGCTTGGGGGGGGGTGCTTTCTGCCAATCCTTGCACACCCGTGCTTGCTGACTCACGCTTGGTTGCCATGGGGACCTCTCCATGGTGATGGCTGCTTAAGAGAGGGAAGGTGGGTGGCTGGATGGAGACAGTTCTGCCCATGGCTAGCTCCCTACTCAGTCTTCATGCCGTTTTTCCTCCCTTATAGAGGGGAGCCTGCCCGGATCTGGGTTGTGGGCCCAGCCTGTGGCTGACCTCGTGTCCCTTCTGCAGGTCCCTGCCATTGCAGAGAGCTTTTCACTTGACCTGGGTTGCCAGGGTTGTGCTTGGTCTGGCCCTACAGCTCCTGGGAAGGAGCCAGACCTGTGCCTGCAAGTGCCCCCCAGGCTCTCGCACTGGGGCAGGGGCTGCCAGGCTAGAGGCCTTTGTCTTAGTCACATTATGCTACTGAGACCCAATACTTGACGTTTACAACTTAAAAGAGGAGAGGTTTATTTTGGCGCACAGTGCATAGAGTTTTCAGTTCATAGTCAACTGGCTCCAATCCAGAAAGGACAAAGGAAAGGCCTGTGAAAGAAAGCTGCTTGCAACATGGCGGCAGGAAGCACAGTGAAGGGAGGAGCCCTGGGAAGGAAATAAACCCCAGGGCATACCCCCAGTGACCCAAGTTTTCCAATCAGGTGCGCCTCCTAACAACACATTTAACCATAGACTCATTTTTGGACTAACCCACTCATGACTGTAATGCCCCAAGGTCCAATCACTTGCCAGAAGCCTACCCATGATCTCTCGCGGCTTTGGTGGGACACCTAGATACTACAAACCATAACAACCCTGTATCCCCCAGGACTCTTGGCAGAAGCTCCTGCCTCCTCCAGAACTTAGCCTCAGCTCTAGGAATAAGAGAGAGCATGTGGGGAGTCCCTCTCCTCCCCACCCTGGCCCTGAGCTTTGCCTCCCCAGAAGTGGGTGAGCTTTCTTCTCTCTTTGCTCACAAGCACATTGATTTCTAGAAATGGTCTGGCCGGGAGTATGTGCTTTCATGTCTCACGGACCCGGCTTGGCCCCGCCACCTCCCATCATACAACTTTGGACAAGTCATTTCCACTTTCTCAGCCTCAGATTTCTCATCTGTAAAATAAGGCAAGGAATAGGTAACCCGTGAGTTGATAGTGAAGAACATGAGAATTAGTATCTGTAAAATACTTTCAACACAGTTTCAAGACGCACTAAGTACCTGTAAAGGCAAACAACTGCTGTTAGGTGATGTTCATGTTATTGAATTGCTGAAGCTGGGGGCTGCCAACCCCCTTCCTCTCCCAGCTGGTGGGGAAGCGGAAGGTGGCAGGCGATGTGGGGAAAGAGGACCTGACCCAGGGTTCTTCCTATCCTGGCAGGATCCGGCCACAGCTGTCGAAGGAGAAGATTGAGGGCTGTCACATATGTACCTCTGTCACACCGGGGGAGCCCCAGGTCCTGCTGGGGAAGGATAAGGCCTTCACCTATGACTTTGTTTTCGACTTGGACACGTGGCAGGAGCAGATCTACACGACCTGTGTGAGCAAGCTCATTGAGGGCTGCTTTGAGGGCTACAATGCCACCGTGCTGGCCTACGGGCAGGTGAGCCCCCCTCCCCACCGGGGCCGCTGCTCTGATTTCCCCCAGCTAACAGGGTGGACAGCCCTGTCCCCAGAGCAAGTGAGACACAGCTGCACGGCTCTGTCCATTGTACGAGGACGCTGCCACGCTCCCCGGTAATGGAGGGCAGCTGTCATCAGAGAGTTCCACTGGCTGTGGAAGGGGAACCAGGCTGAAGCTCTATGGGAAGAGGATTTGGGCAGGTGCAGGCCTTGCTGCTGGCCCGGGAGGGTGCTGGGTAACACTTCACTCTGTCTTTGTCAATGCAGACGGGGGCTGGGAAAACATACACTATGGGCACTGGCTTTGACATGGCCACATCGGAGGAGGAGCAGGGCATCATTCCGAGAGCCATCGCACACCTCTTCGGGGGCATCGCTGAGCGCAAACGGCGGGCACAGGAGCAGGGAGTAACTGGGCCTGAGTTTAAAGTCAGCGCTCAATTCCTGGAGGTACCGTGGTCTATAGGGTGGGCAGGAGGGAGGCGTGGTGGATGTCATGGGTGTTGGACCCTCCTCCCGTGCAGGGGAATGGGGCCTTAACAGGTGACAGGCTCCCTAGTGCTGGAAGTAGCCCAGCAAGGCCTGGAGGAGCACTTGGCAGGACCCTCAAGGGTTTCCTGTGTCGGGTGGGGCTGGAATCAATGGCCTATAAAATCTCCTTGAGTTTAAGTGTCATTTCACCACCCTGAGTATAGGGTGGTGAGGTTGCTTGGAAGAATATATGCCTGGCACAGGGCGTGAGCTCCAATTCTTTCTCTTCCTCCTCTGCCTCCAAGCAGCCTGCCTATCTCTAGAAGGATGTCAGCCTGGGACTGTAGCAGCTAGGTGCTTTTCAAGTGAAGGAACGGGTCTCTGAGCTTTGGACGCCAGCTCCCGGGCCTGTAACACCCGTAGTAGCAGCTCCCCTTTTTGAAGGGAGCTTTTGGAGGACTTTCTAGGATCCCAAGTGGACCTTTTTCTCATGAGCTTGACCTCCTTTGGGACACTAGATTTACTAGGTCAGGAGGACCCTGGACTCTCACCCAAACCCTGGTTCTCTGGCTATACAGGGTCGTCCTTGGACGGAGCGATGGGTGGGACCTCAGCCCTGTCCCTGCCCCCTTGTACCCCAACCAAAGTGCCAATCACTCTCTCCTGGGCCACAGGACCACTGCCTTCCCCTTAGGCGGTCTGTATTTCAGTGTCCCTCTGTACATTTGCTTCTGCTGAACGGTCTGCCTCTGTCTGTACATGTGCATTTGTCTGTGGGTCTGTGTGTGTCCTGTTCCTTGTCACTACTGGCTTTTCTTTCACAGCCCTTTCTTTTCTTCTCCATCCTGTTGCCACAGAGAGCCCTCAAAAGCAGGGCAGCCTTAGACAATCCATAGCACGGGGTGAACTGTCAGAGGTGAAAGATACAAACATGTCTGCCCCGACATAGACACTACGAAACCCTGTCTTCATCATCTCTCCCTTTTATTTCCTCTTCTGCTTCCTGTGCCTTCAATGCCATCAATGCTTTGGATGTGTGAGGGCTGCAGTTCCCCCTCCCTTCTTGTCTGTGAGTCTCTCACTGCCCCGGCTGTCCCCGTCCCTTTGCCCACTCCCCATCCCCAGCTCCCTGTCTCTGTCCAGCGCAGCACTCCAGCAGGTGAGCATTTCCCTGTGCTCAGCCCCATGCACGGGAATCTCTCTGGCTGAGACCGAAGCAGTGTGGCTACTCCTGGCCAGGTCAGCCCCCTGCAGTGGTCCTCCGGGGGCGCGGGGCTCCACACACGCTCCCCTCTGCTCCCAAGCACGGGCACAGCCACGTTCCTCTCTCTGAGCCGCTGTCATCACCTCAGTCCCAGGGACTTCAGGATGGACATGTTATTCCCTGGTCCCCAGGGATTCTGCCTCTGCCCTTCCTCATCTGGAATCGCCTCCTCACCTCCTCTTTCCCACCCAGTTGTGTAATAAGATCTGCCCCATGTGTGGTGCTGTCTTCCCCTCTCATGTCCGGGACCTGAACCCCTTTGTCCCCTTTAGCCCACTGGGACTGAGGGCTGTGGGACGCTAGTTTTGTGGGCAGAGGAGTAACAGTGCAGCCAGGACCCAGAGGATCAGAGGAGCCTGGAATGCAGGCCCAGAGGGGAACAGGGCCGGTCGAGCTGATCCCCGGGGTGTCAGTTTCCACTTTTGCAAAATAGAAATGGTTTTTGATCCCGAGAAAGCCGCTTTAGGCCCCTACTATGTGCCACGCAAACCCAGCCACTGTTTCCTCCTGGCGCAGCTCTACAACGAGGAGATCCTCGACCTGTTTGACAGCACTCGTGACACCGACGCCCGCCACCGCAGGTCCAACATCAAGATCCACGAGGATGCCAGCGGCGGCATCTACACCACGGGTGTCACTTCTCGTCTCATCAGCTCCCAGGAGGAGGTGAGCAGCCTCTGGACATCCGGGGCAGGCCCGGGGCCTCCTTAAGGCCAGCGGGGGGCAGCTCAGTGGGCCTGGGCCTCATTCCGGCTCTGTCCGCAGCTGATCCAGTGCCTGAAGCAGGGCGCCCTGTCACGCACCACGGCCAGCACCCAGATGAACGTGCAGAGCTCTCGCTCCCACGCCATCTTCACCATCCACCTGTGCCAGATGCGTGTGTGTGCCCAGCCCGACCTGGTGAGGAGGCCTCAGGGGTGCAGGAGCTGTGTGGACAGGGAGGGTTGTCCCAGGGAGGGCGAGATGAGAGCCAGCAAACAAGTTAGGGCTCGCTCTTCCATTTGTTGACTTTTCCTGAGCTTCAGTGACACCATCCATGCAGTGGGTAGAGACACCTCTGTTGTGTGATGGAGGTAGAACGGGAGTCATCTGTGCACAAGGACCGGGCTCATCTCAGATGCACTGTGCATGCAGCGGGGCCAGGCACTGCGCCTCCATTCTGTGGGGAGTCAGTGGGGTAGGACAAAGGCGGGGAGTCAGGTGCCACCTTCTGCTGCAGGTGAATGAGGCAGTGACCGGGCTTCCAGAGGGTGCAGCTCCTCCAAGCGAATATGAGACTCTCACTGCCAAGTTTCACTTTGTGGACCTGGCTGGCTCGGAACGCTTGAAGCGGACAGGAGCCACCGGAGAGCGGGCCAAGGAGGGCATCTCCATCAACTGTGGCCTGGTAAGCACATGGAGGGTCACCAGTCCCAGCAGTCAGAATAGCTCGGGTGCAGGTCTTTCTGAGGCTCTGAGACCCCATGGCTGCCTGGTCTTCCTCGGGCATCACTGTTGGCCTCCAGGCCTTCATGCTCAGCCCCACCCTGGCACCAGCTAATTTTACCAGTTTGTTAGATCTGCCCATAGACCCAGCAGAAGACTAAAGACTGCTGGTGCCAGCTAGACAGGTGGATGCCTGGGGATGCCTGTGCCGCCTCTCCTCTCTGAGGGGTTGTTGAGCTGCAGTCTGTCTCCTGCAGCTGGCTTTGGGCAATGTCATCAGCGCCCTGGGGGACCAGAGCAAGAAGGTGGTGCACGTGCCCTACAGGGACTCCAAGCTCACACGGCTCCTCCAGGACTCACTGGGGGGCAACAGGTAACTGGTGACGTGCGGGGAAGGCCCAGGGGAGCAGGGGTGTTCCTAGGGATTCCTGCTAAGTGTGGAGTGTGTGACAGCCCTGTTTAAGAGAAGGAGCAGGATAAGGAGCAGGAAGAGGAGGAGACCTTCCCACCCTGGGCTGCGGGCGCCTTCAGATGCTCAGTGACCTTTGACCAATTATATTCAGACTCAGTGTCCTTGTCTGCAAGGCCGGGGTAGCTATTCCCAGAGGAAGTGCTGCTGCCCGGACGAGACAAGAGATGGGAAGTGGTAGAGAAACACAGAGGCTCCTCCTCAGCAGCAAGTGGAGGATTCTGCAGTTAGGCATCATTGCCTCGTTAGCCACCTTCTTGGGGCTGACGCTCACAATGGAGACTCTTAGCCAGGTGGTCCAGAGCCACAGACCCAGGTTCCACTCTCCTGAGTGCCCAGATCCTCCAGGTCTAAGGAAGTGGGGTGTGGTGTAGGAGCAGGACCTCTGCTCCGAGGTGGTGCTTCTGCCATTGGCCATGTTCCTGGCCTCACCCCGCCTACCACACCTCCAGCCAGACCATCATGATCGCCTGCGTGAGCCCTTCAGATCGGGACTTCATGGAGACGCTCAACACCCTCAAATATGCCAATCGGGCTCGCAACATCAAGAACAAGGTTGTGGTGAACCAGGACAAGACCAGCCAGCAGATCAGCGCCCTGCGGGCCGAGATCGCACGCCTGCAGATGGAGCTGATGGAGTACAAGGCGGTGAGCGCCTGCCCAGCCCATCTAGGTCCTGCTGGGGATCTGCACCCCGGGCACCACCTGCCCCTCCACCTGAGGTCCTCAGTGTGCCCTGAGACAGCACACTGACAGTGGGGACCACAGGAAAAGGCTGTTGTGCTGCAGGGGGACAGAGGAATTGTTCCTCCCCGCACAGGTGACCAGAAGGGGTCTCTTGGAAGCCTTTGGAAAAATGAGTTGTCATCAAAAAGGGGTGAACAGAGGCAGGGATGGGAGTGTAGGCCTGTCCACCTGGCACTCTGCGAGGCCAGGGCAGGAGAATCCCAAGTTTCAGCTCCACCTGGGCCTTTTAGCTGCTTAGTCATAATCTTTTTTTTTTTTTTTTTTTTTTTTTCTGCTTTTGAGACAGGGTCTTGCTTTGTAGTTCAGGCTGGCCCTGAGCTCACTATGGTGCCCAGGCAAGCTGCCGCAAACTCAGCAATCGTCCTGTCCCTGCCCTCCCGAGTGCTGGGATTACAGGCTTGAGCCACCACGTCCCGCATTGTGGTATGCGGCGTTGATTGTTGGTGGGCGTGTCTCCATGCCCAGCATTATATGTGGTTACCGGGGATCAAACTCAGGACCTTGTGCTTGCGAGGCAGGCGCCAGAACCACTGAGCTAACCCTCCGGCCCTAGTCATAATCTTTAAAAAGGTCCAGGAACATAGCTCAGTGCAAGACCCTGAGTTTGTGCATGCGCATGCGTGCATGTGCACGCGCGCGCACACACACACACACACACACACACACACACACACGGTAAGCATTCTAGGTAGAGAACCAGCCTTACTTAATGGAATAGAAGGAGAACATGTGCTTTGGGGGAAGTGTCTAATTTTGGTGACCAGAGTGGAGGTCAGCAAGTGGTGGCCTGTGTCTGGAATCTGGCACACAGATGGTTTCACATTGGACTGGACGTGTTTTAAAAGAATGCACCTTTGTCACAGCCTTTCTGAACACATCCTGAATCCTGCAGTTGCAGCTTTGCTTGGAAGCCTTGAGGCTCCAACAAATGGCACCAAGTGGACTGGAGTCGCAAGGTGGCTGGCTCTGTTAGGCCAAGTCTGTCACTCTTAGCTCAACCATCCCGCTCCCTGCTGTCCTACACCCCAACTCACTTCCATGAGCTTCCTGCCCAGGGAAGCGTCTATTCCTTGGATTAGCCAGTGTAAGACCGGAGAGTGAGCATAATACCATGGCAAGGTAAGGTGGTAGGTGACTTTGCTGTCATGGGAGACCATGGAGAGAGACAGGAACTCTGGATTAGGAAACTGGGGGCCGGGAGGCTGACAGTGCTGCCATGTGCCGGAAGAGGCCAGGCGCTGGCAAAGGCAAGCGCATGTCCCTGTGGGTCCCCTGACTGCGCCTGTCCACCCTTCCCAGGGCAAGCGGGTGATCGGGGAGGATGGCTCCGAGGGCTACAGCGACCTGTACCGGGAGAATGCCATGCTGCAGAAGGAGAATGGGGCGCTGCGGCTGCGGGTGAAAGCCATGCAAGAAGCCATCGATGCCATCAACAACCGTGTCACCCACCTCATGAGCCAGGAGGCCAATCTGCTTCTGGCCAAGGCTGGTGAGCTGGGGTGCACAGAGCCCCCATGTGCTGGGTTCCTCCTCTGCCCCCCTGGCCCACAGTGGTGCTCTGGTGGATTCTTCCAACTGGTTTTACAATTTTGTATGACATGAGTAATACAGGAGCATGTCTTTGTTAACACGTCAGCAACGCACCAGCTCTAAAGTGAAGGGTTAAAGTGCCCTTGCCAAACTACCCACATCCTCTCTGCTTCTCAGAAGGACCCTTCACAAGCAGCTGGGTGTGTATTTTTCACACCTTTATCAGCACATGTGTTTCAAGCATATGTCCACATGTCTTCATCTGTGTGACTATATGGCTTTTTTTTGTATATGAGATCATAAACATCATTCCATGAATTCCCTTTTTCCTTTGGCAGTATGTTTTATAAAACCCCATATTAAAACCCACTTAATTCTTAAACTACTGCATAATGTTCCATATGTGATGATGAATAATTTATTATAGCAGCCCGCTGCTGATGGACATTTGGATTGTCTCCAGTTTCTCCCCATTACCAACAGAGCTCTTGTACATCTGGCCACATGTACAAGAATTTCGCTGAGGCAGATTCCTTCATGGAACAGGCCGGCATGAACTGCCCCACCAGAGGCAGATATGAGGCCGCCAGTCATGAAGCCAGAGACCCTTGCTGTTCCTCACTTCCTTACCGCCCCCCCCTCCAGGTGATGGCAACGAGGCAATCGGAGCTCTAATCCAGAACTACATCCGGGAGATTGAGGAGCTGCGGTGAGTGAGCCCCAGCAGGTGTGAGTGGGCTGGGATCCTGGGCCAGGCCTGCGGCCGATGTCGGCTCACCACTCCCGGCTCTCCCTGCACAGGACAAAGCTCCTGGAGAGTGAAGCCATGAACGAGTCCCTCCGGCGCAGCCTCTCCCGGGCCTCAGCTCGGAGCCCCTACTCGCTGGGAGCATCTCCGGCTGGCCCGGCCTTTGGGGGCAGCCCGGCCAACTCCATGGAGGATGCTTCTGAAGTGATCCGCAGGGCCAGGCAGGACCTGGAGCGGCTGAAGAAGAAGGAGGTCCGGCAGCGCAGGAAGAGGTGAGAGGAGTGCTGCACCTACGCTCACACGTGTGCCCCACTCCACCCCACCTCGCCTCACCCCAAGGCTCCCCCAGCGTCACTCGGGAAGTCATGGAGCAAGTCTATCTGCTCGGCCTTCTAGCAGAGAGGCCCCCCTTACACACCCACACACTTCTCCAGGGCGGTGCTGTTCCCCGAGGTCAGAGGAGCAGCTGAGTTCTCCGTAGAGCAGGGAGCCGGCCTGTCCCCATTGGTTCTTCTGGGCGCAAGCAGGGTCGGTCCCTCTAACCTGGCCTCCCCTTCTCTCTGTCAGCAGCCCAGAGAAGGAAGCCTTCAAAAAGCGGGCCAAACTCCAACAGGAGAACAGCGAGGAGACTGACGAGAACGAGGCTGAGGAGGTGAGGACGCCGCCTCCTGGCCGCGCACTCGCACTGTCCTGTGGGCATCTTCGCACACAGCTGAGTGGGCTGGTCTGCCCCCTGGGCCTTGAGTCTCCCCGTGTCTCCGACTGGTCGCCATCTGTCTCTCCATCACCCAGTCCCCGCTTCATCCAAACTCCTCCGCGGTCTGTGCTCAGGTGGCTGCTCCTCCCAGAGGTTGTGCCCCCCTCAGACCCAGGGCAGCATATCTTCCTGGTCTCTGCCTCGAGCTCCCCTCCTTGGAGGCCAAGCTCAGCCCTCATATCCCTGGTGCCCAGGAGGAGGAGGAGCAAGACGAGAGTGGCTGCGAGGAGGAGGAAGGGCGTGAGGATGAAGACGAGGACTCAGGCAGCGAGGAGAGCCTGGTAGACTCAGACTCCGACCCAGAGGAGAAGGGTGCGTGGGCTTGGGCTGGGGAAGGGAGCCGGCCGGGCAGTCAGAGCTCGGCCCAGAGAGTCAGGTGGGTCAAGCCTGCTTAGTCCCGGGTATAGCAGTTGGATAGGGCTGGAAACAGACCAGAACAACGAGATGACGGTCATAATGGCGGCACATTTGTACCAAGTGCTAGATGCCTGCACTTCACATGGTGTAATGCTCCAAGTCCTCCCTCCCGCCCTGCACACAGTGCCTGGCTTTCCCTGTGTCACTACTGGCCACGCTCAGGGAGGTTCACAACTCCCCAGGTCCAGTCAGTGCAGAATACCAGCTGAGCTGGTGCAGAGACCCCACCCCTAGGAACGGACACTGCCCCTTCCGCCCACTCTGGTCCACGGCTCTGCAAAGTGGCCTCAGTCACCTCACCCTCCCCCATCCCAGCAGGGCCCCATGTCACTTGCAACAGGCAGATGTTGGGCTCAGGGTCCTGCAAGGTGGGACGGATATTTAGATGCCCCCAACCTCAGCTTCTGGGATCTGCTTTGCTTTGCAAATATGTTGCCGCACCTGGCCGCATTTTACCATGCACGGGATTTCCCACTTCGCCCACCTTCCGGTCCCGGATTGATCCCGGTTGACCTGGAGGATGCCTTCGTCCTCTGGAGCAGCACCAGTCTGAGCCTGGCCCTCCCTGGATCCTTCAGAGGTGAACTTCCAGGCAGACCTGGCCGACCTGACATGCGAGATTGAGATCAAGCAAAAGCTCATTGATGAGCTAGAGAATAGCCAGCGGCGGCTGCAGACGCTCAAGCACCAGTACGAGGAGAAGCTGATCCTGCTCCAGAACAAGATCCGCGACACCCAGCTGGAGCGTGACCGTGTGCTGCAGAACCTCAGTGAGCCCACCCTCTTCCCCGAGTCCTCCTCTGCCACAGCACACCCAGCAGCTGGCAAGGACCAGCGGGGTCCCATGGCTCCCTTGACAACCAGATGTTGGGAGCTGGGCCCAGAAGGGTGGGAAGGATGTCTCGATACCTTGACCACAAGCCCCAGCTGCTTGCTTTCCGGAGGCTGCTCTCCAGATGTGCCTGGCCACCTTTTGGGGCTTTGCCCGACCTGCCCAGGGCACTCTGGGCCTTTCCTCTGTGGCTCTCTGGCTCACAATGAATAGTTCTCACATCTAACCCTAGTTGCTCTGCTACATTTCAAATTCACCTCTTTTTTTTTTTTTTTTTACTATCAAATCCTTTAATCCTGTATAGGCCTAGGTACATGAACACGATGCCTTCCAGCCTTTTCTTCTACATCCAGTTTATCAGCTTTCTTAGACCCAACTTCCTCACTTTGCACCTCCGCCCATTCATCTGATTATTCATTTGCTCATCCCTTCCTCCTCTCACTCGGCAAACATTTGCTGAATGTATCTATGCAGAAGACATCAGTCTAGTTGCTGGAGAAGTCAGTGTGTGCGTGGTCCCTCCTTTTATGGGGTGTATGCTGTGGAGGGGAAGGATGGAGCCCTCAGGACCTCTAGCATGTCAAATGAGAACGGGCCATGTTTTTACAGCAAGGATGGGTACAGAGTGCTGGAGACTAGATGGGGCTTTTCAAAGGGACGATTGTGGAAGACTACACAGAAAAGGTGACTTTTAAGCAAAAACTTGCAGTGGGACAGTGTTAGGGCAGAGAATACGAAGCAGGTGTGTCCCTGGCGTGTTGGTGGAATGACAGGGGCCAGAATGGCACAGATCCCATCAGTCACAGGAAAGACATTGCCCTACTCTCTGAGGGGAGGAGTATGTGATAGAATTTGTTTTTGTTTTTTTTAGGCAGGGTCTTGCTTTGTAGTTCAAGCTGGCCCTGAGCTCACTATGTAACCCAGGCAAGCCTCGAACTCAGCAATCCTCCTGCCTCTGCCTCCCAAGTGCTGGGGTTATAGGCATGCACCACTATGCCCAGCATTGTGGTGTGTGGCACTGATTGCTGGTGGGCATGAGTCACCAAGCCCGATATTGTATGTGGTTACTGCGTATCAGACCAGGGACTTTGTGCTTGCTAGGCAGGTGCTGCAACCACTGAGCTAAATCCCTGGCCCATGTGTTGGAAAATTTTAAGACATTTTAGAACCGTCACCCTGGCTACTGTGCAGGGGATTACTTAGGAACAAGAGAGGTGGCTCGTGAGGAGATTCTGAATATTTTGCAGGTTGAGCTAAAAGGTTTGTTGATGCCTGAGTAGGCACATGGTGGAGGCAGGAGCCAAGCATGTCTCGAAGTACCAGCAGCGAGTGGAGAGCTAAGGTTAACTGAGAGAAGGATGGGGTGGGCAGGAGCGGGTTTGCACCTGTTCCATCCGACATGACCGTGGGCAGTTCCGGTGCAAGAGTCAGGGCTGGAGAGTTAGATTATCCCTTCTGCCGCGGCGCACATCACTGTCCTCTCTCGCCAACTCTTCCGCTTCCCACTGGCCCCAGCCATTTCATCCAACAGCGTGCCCTGGGTCAGAACTTGGCCAGCATGAGTGGGCTGCAGGAGCTCCTCAGAAAGCTGGGGACCAGGGGCTCAGAAATCTCCAGAGGGAACACCCCCCCACATTCTGCTAGAAGGGCAGAGCAGGAAGGGGTGTGGCACCAGTTAGCTCCACCCCCTCACTGTTCAAATGAAGAGAACAGGGCAGAGTGGGCGTCACCCTCAGTGAGACTAGAACGCAGGCCACCTAGCTCCCCCATCCTGGGCGCTACTTAGCCGGAGCCCTCAGGCTCACAGTGCTGACGGTTGCTTCCTGTGCCAGGCACCATGGAGTGCTACACGGAAGAGAAGGCCAACAAGATCAAGGCGGACTATGAGAAAAAGCTGCGGGAGATGAACCGGGACCTGCAGAAGCTTCAGGCTGCACAGAAGGAGCATGCCCGGCTGCTCAAGAACCAGTCGCGCTATGAGAGGGAGCTGAAGAAGCTGCAGGCCGAGGTGGCTGAGATGAAGAAGGCCAAGGTAGGGCCAGGGATGTGAGGAGCAGGAATCTTAAATCCATTTCCCTGTCCAGAGTAATCAGAGCTGTCAAAGGTGGCTTTTCTAACAAACAGCATTGCTTGGTTTAACCCTCTCCTGGCCATGCACCGTGTCTCTTACCCAATGGTGTTATATAGGCCTTCTGCTCAGTGCTGCCCCCTGTGGTGGGAGGCTGCACCATAATTGTCTCTGCGGGAAGCACAGCTGAGGCGTCTGGTCTGATGCAACTCTTGTGCAGAACCAGTAATCATTACCACTGTGGCAGGTTTCAGACGGGTCATCTTATGAGCTTTGTTCTATTCAGGCCTTAGGAGGGCCTCTTGAGGGGAGCCCTGCTGTTTTTCCTATTTGAGGTACCGGAGAGTCAAGCTCAGAGGTCACTCTGGTTGCCGAGAGGAGGAACTGGTGCACACACTCAGTCCTCTGTCACCCAGTCGCTGTGTGTTCTAGGTGGCACAGGCCTGGCTTTCCTGCCTTGCTGTGGCTCAGGTCATCCTCATATCCCAGGGACCGCCCTGGAGGCCCCGGTCCAGGCTGTCTTGTGCCTCTGGTGCCTTGAGTGTGTTTTGCCTTCTAAAGCCTGGGGCTCAAAGATCTGTGTCCCTACACCCGAGTCTTTCTGCCCTGACCATCAGCCCCTGGTGTACCCCAGCTCTCCCCAGCTTGAACCCCAGGAAATGTAGCGCTGGTGGCAGCCCTAGCAAGCTTCAAGGTCTGGCTTTGGGAACAGAGATGCAGGAAAGGGAGGTCTGCGGTTCCCGGGGCTGTTGGGATAGGGATCGGCCTCCTAGGAGGCATCGGTGACTCGGCAGGTGCTGCGCACAGAGAAGAGGCAGAGACATGGTGACTGATATCGACCCTTAGAGGAGGTGGGCCACTCAGCTCTCTCTGTGACCAGTCTCTGCCCCCAGGTAGGTTCTGTCCCAGGCCTGGGACAAAGGTCTACCAGCCTGACTAGAATGGAGAAGCCCAGCCTTGCACTTAGACCAGTTTGGCCTAGACTTGCCACAAGGAGTCTCATTATCAACCTTCTGCTTCTATGCATCTCTAGGTGGAGAAAATGTAATTGACCCTGAAAGATCAGGATGCTAGTTCCCTGAGTCGCCTAGACCCTAAGCGCCCTCTGGTGGTGCGGAGTGGGAATGGGGGACCAGCGCATTCTCAATCGTGGCCTGTGCCTCCTTGCCCCAGCCCTGGGACAGCACTGGGCTCGCTGGTCTTTGTCCCTCTTCTGCCCTGGAGGCTCCTGCCTGATGCTTCTGCATGGTAGCTCCTGTCTGTCCTGGCCAGCTTCCACCTCATCTGGCCATGGGCCTGGCGAACACCACAGGGACACATTTTTACAGGGTTCTGAAACCTGCAAAAGTAGTCTACTGCCCAGGACATATTCGAAAGCCAGAAGGATCTGTGTATGTATGTGTGTCAGCCTCAGGGCTGCTGAGGCCCTTCAGCCAGCGCCCAGCCCCATCCACATGACTGCTCCTGTGAGCTCAGGGCTCCAGGTCGGCCTAGGGCATCCTAAGTGTGCTCCAGCAGGATGCCAGGTTTTCTGTTGGAGGGGCAGAGAGCGCAGCCGCCAAGGTTCTAACCAGACGCTCTAAATGCTGTTGGCTGAGGATCTTCCACTGTTCAGCAAGGGGACCCTGAGCCACACATGGGGTCTCCTAATGAAAAGGCACACTGCCTCCCACTTTTGAGTGGCAGAGCAATGCCAGCCTCAGGTTACTTTTCAGCATGGTCATGTCCTCACCCACCCTGAGACCATCATCTCTGTGGTGGCCTCCAAAGAGCTTGCCCACACGTGTAAGTTGGAAAGATGGGCCTTTGGCCAGGGAGACAAAGACAGCATCTTCCCAGGAAGCTTGGATGCTGGGGTCCACAGGTTTACTTGTGGCCAAGGTCTGACTCAGCCTTCGCAGCCCCAGCCTTTGGAAGGATGTTCACTCTGGACCCCAGAGGCCCAGCAGTAGCGGGCTTGCCTGTGCTCGGTAGTCTCCCCTGCCGAGCCTGCCCTCCTGGGGAGGGTCTGACCCTGCCAGCCACTGTCTCCCTTGGAGGCCGCCTGCTTGCCTCGCTTTGGACACTCAGGATGGCCCTATCCTTTGTAGCATCTCCGACCTTGGTGGCAGAGATAGAACCAGGCTCTATTTTAACTTTCCTTCTCTAAGCTTTCAAAGTGTCAAAGGGCTAAGTATTTTACATTCCTGTGTGGGGTACACGGGATTAGGAGGCAAGTGCTGCAGGACCAGGATGCGGCTTCCTGGCACACACGCCGTCAGCAGCCACACCAAAGGTGCTCTGTGTGCCTACGGCCAGACCTTGCACAACTCTGGGATCCGTGCAGCTTGGGCTTGCTGTGATTGCTACAGTGCCACCCGTCCTGGGGCTCTAGGAAGAGGTGGATTGGGAAGGAAACATGACCTGGGCCTTAGTCTGGCAGTCCATCACTAGGTTTATGACAGATTTATTTTTTTCTCTCCAAGACTCATTTCCTTGTTATTAAATGGGAACAGTAATGCCTCTCTCCTATGATTGTCCTGAGGACTCTGCTGGCATGTAGCCAATTCTCAGGAAATAATGGTGGTTTTTATTGCTGTCATTCTGAGTCTAGCCCTGGAATCCAGCTCTGACCTTCACCTTGACCCTGTTCACAGCTCAGGCTCTTTGTGTGGGTGTGTGTGTGTGTGGGGGGTGATCTGCCTCCAGCAACACAGCCTGTCCTAGAGGCCAGACCAGGATGGTGGCTTTGGGTGGTGGCCCAGGCAGGACCCTGTAGGGCGGGAGCCCCAAACCACATGGTTGGCTGTAAGGACACTTCTTGCAGCAGGCTACCCAGGGAGCTTCAAGCCCTGCAGAGGGAAGGGTTGCATCCCTGACTCCAAAGCCCCAAACCCTGTGCCAGAGCTTCCTGGCAGGCTCCCACCTCTGTCCAGCATCCTCAGAGCCAGCCATCCTTGGAACACGTGGGCCACTGTCCCAGCCCTGTTTTACCTGCTCCTCTCACGTCCAGGTGGCCCTGATGAAGCAGATGCGGGAAGAGCAGCAGCGGCGACGGCTAGTGGAGACCAAGAGGAACCGTGAGATCGCTCAGCTCAAGAAGGAGCAGCGTCGGCAGGAGGTGAAGGGGCAGGGCAGGGAGGTTGGTCCCTGGAGCTGCAGGCCCGCCCCAGGTGGGATTCCGCCCAGCTCCCAGGATTTATAGGAAGGGGCTTGGGGCCTAGAGAAGGCCAGCGCTTGCCCAGAGTCACCGGCAATACAGAAGCATGTGGCTCATCCTGCAGAGCAGCTGAGGCCTCTAGTCCAGTTCCTGTGGTGGAAAACTTGCAGTAGCCACTGTCTTCCTGGAGGAAGGGAGCTGGGAAGGGAGCTGAACTCTGAGTCCTGTTTCATCAACAGTTTGGTAGTCTGAGATTCAGCTGCAGTGCTGGCCAGGCTAATTGCCCACCCTGGCAGAAAGGGCAGCAGGGCCTGAGGATGGACAGCGCTGTCCTCTTCCCACAGTTTCAGATCCGGGCCCTGGAGTCCCAGAAACGGCAGCAGGAAATTGTCCTGAGGAGGAAAACCCAGGAGGTAAGTACTTTCAGGGAGCGGTGTGCAAGGCCCTTCCCCTGCAGCACAAGCGCAGATCTGGGGGTACAGGCCTACACACTTGGGCGTGGGGGGTGTGCCCCGTGGCTCTCCTCCGGGAGCCCAGATCCCAGACTTGGGATGAGGGCAGCGTGTCCCAATCCCACCAGAGTAAGGAGGGAAAGAACCCGCTCTGCCCGCGTCCATGCCTCTTCCTCCTCTCGTTTTTCACCCCAAGCCCAGCTCTACACAGAGAAGCCTCCATTCTCTGACCGGGCCTCCCGTGCTGGCCTCTGCTGTGCAGCCTCGGGCTGCCCTGCCCACCTGTCCCTCTCCTCAGGTGTCTGCGCTGAGGCGCCTTGCCAAGCCCATGTCTGAGCGGGTGGCAGGCCGTGCAGGACTGAAACCACCGATGCTGGATTCGGGGGCTGAGGTGTCAGCCAGCACCACCTCGTCTGAGGCTGAGTCAGGGGCCCGCTCTGTCTCCAGCATCGTGCGCCAGTGGAACCGCAAAATCAACCACTTCCTGGGTGACCATCCAGCCAACACGGTCAATGGCAGCCGCCCAGCCAGGTGAGATGGGCCAGTGGTACCCTGGCCTGTGTGGGCAGAGAATGGAAACACAGTGGGCAGGAGCAAAGCTTGGGGTGCTGGGGCTCCCAGGACTATCTACTCTGGGTGGGGCTCAGTGTGGCCACATCACATCTAGTCACCTTTGCTTCTGCCTCCCAGAAAGAAGTTCCAGAAGAAGGGGACCAGCCAGAGCTTCAGCAAGGCAGCGAGGCTTAAGTGGCAGTCCCTGGAGAGGAGGATCATCGACATTGTCATGCAGAGGATGACCATTGTCAACCTGGAGGCCGACATGGAGCGGCTCATCAAGGTAGGCGCCACCCCTCCCCCATCCAGCTCACCATCGGTCCTGTCACCTCTGACTTCTCAGGTCTCTCCTGTCCCCTCCTGCTCTGGGGGACCGTGGGCAGGCGGCGTGGGGTGTGGGTGTGGGTGGCCGGGAAGCGCCCTGAGGCCTCTCCTCCTCACTGTCCCTCCAGAAAAGGGAGGAGCTGTTCCTCCTGCAGGAGGCGCTGCGGAGGAAGCGTGAGCAGCTGCAGGCTGAGAGCCCAGAGGAGGAGAAGGGGCTGCAGGAACTGGCTGAGGAGATGGAGGTGCTGGCGGCCAACATCGACTACATCAATGACAGCATCACTGACTGCCAGGCCACCATCGTGCAGCTGGAGGAGACCAAGGTGCCCGTGGAACTGGGCCGGGCCTGAACCCAGGTGGGAGCGGTGGCTGGGCAGGGCAGCTCAGGTGACAAGAGTTCTCCTGCCTCCCGGTCTCAGGAGGAGCTGGACTCCACGGACACGTCGGTGGTCATCAGCTCCTGCTCTCTGGCCGAAGCCCGCCTGTTGCTGGACAATTTCCTCAAGGCGTCCATCGACAAGGTGAGTGGGCAGCTGGCCTGTACAGGGCCCCAGGGCAGGCGTCTCACAGAGGAGCACAGGCCTGGCTCCTCCTCGCCTGCGTCATTCACAGGCTGGGGCAAGCCGCTGACCTCTCAGCACTGGATTCCGCAGCTATAAAACGGGGTGATGACAGTACCACACTTGTCGCTGGTTGCATGGCTTAAACAAGATGATGCATGTAAGGGGCTCGGCATGGCACTTGGCATGCAGCAGGGCTCAGATCAAGGCGACCCTATGCATCGGGTACAGGCCCGTTCGCAGCAGGGCTGGGCCTGTCCGTTGGAGGTGGAGGGAGCTGTGCGTGTACATCAGGATGGAGGAGCAGAAGACAGACGGACCAGTCTGCCCAGGAGGGTTTATGCCAGGACAACATGTTCCCCTGGGGTCTCTTGGGTTCCTCCCTTCTGCTTCCTGCCCTCCTGGGACATCTTGGGGACAGATGCACCAGCGAGACTGCTCTCGTGCCTCCTCACCCCGTCCCCTGTGACTCCTGTCTGCCCTGACCCGTGTCCTACGGGACCTGTCAGTTGTCGTAACAAAGTGCCTGGAGAGCCTTTTGTATCTGGAGGCTGGAAAGCCTGGGGTCAAGGTGTTGGCTGGGCTGGTTCATTCTGATGCCTCTGTCTGTGCTGTACGTAGCTGGTGCCTCTTGTTTTCACACAGCCTCCATCTCTGTGCCAGTGTCCTAATCTCTTCTTGTAAGGACACCAGTCATATTAGATTAGGACCCCTTCATGTGACCCATAGTACGCTAGTGAGCTCTGTGAAGGCCTTGTCTCTGAATGACACACTCTGAAGTAATAAGGACTAAGACTTCCATGTAAGAATTTGGGGGGACACACATTGGCCCATAACAGGGTATATCCTAAAGTGACCTCCTAATGTGGAGCTAATATGGGAGCTATAGAGTTCCCACAGAACCTGGAAGGCTTACCAAGGCCTTGTTCCCTGCCCTTAGGGACTGCAGGTAGCTCAGAAGGAGGCTCAGATCCGGCTCCTGGAGGGACGACTGAGGCAGACAGACATGGCAGGCTCTTCCCAGAACCATCTGCTCCTGGATGCCCTGCGGGAGAAGGCCGAGGCACACCCTGAGCTGCAGGCCCTCATCTACAATGTGCAGCAGGGTATGTGTGTGGCGGAAGGTTCAGGCCTCCCAGGACTCCCTGTTTCTGACCCTCGGTGGAGGGGTGGTCACTTCCCCAGAACTCCCCTGAAGTGCTGATCTGGCCCCAGTGGCAGGCAAGATGCGGGAGGGAGCCCATGGCCTCTTGCACACAGTCCAGGGTATCTCAAGCCTTCTCCCTGTCTCCTTCCTTCCTCTCAGAGAATGGCTACGCCAGCACTGATGAGGAGGTCTCTGAGTTCTCCGAGGGCAGGTGAGTCCCAGCTGTGAGTCAGGGACTGGGGGACCTGTGAAGTCCCAGGGCTGAGGCTGGATCTGGGGCACATTGGGGCTCACAAGTCTTAAGACCCTGAACACCAGAGGATAGGGTATTAGGATCTTAAATTCTCTCTGTTTCTTCCTCAGCTTCTCACAGTCATTCACCATGAAAGGCTCCACGAGCCATGATGACTTCAAATTCAAGGTAAGCTCTGCGGGAGGTTCCCACCTCCCACAGCCTGGTCCCCACCTTTCTAGACTCTAACCCCAATCTCAGTCCTCCCCTGACATTGCTATAGCTGGGATGGAGGTGCCAAAAAGGATCTAACCTGGAGTTGAGGGGTACCTGGACATGTAACCACATGGGTAAAGCTCATTCTTGTGAGATGGAAGGAAGTCGCTGCCGCCCTATTTCTTAGCCACAGCACCATATCCAGACAAGCCACTTTCAAAAATTTCACCTTATCATCCAAGACTCTGCCTTTGTCCTGAATTCCGAGCCTAACTCTGTACGTAGTTATTTTCCTGCAGACAGATGACTCAGAGGTGTAGGAGTCAATAGTAAGGGAGTTGACCTGTAAGCCAGAGACCAGTTTTTAGACTGACCCAACACCCAAGAGTTATTTAAAAGAGGACAGGCTGGAGATTTAGCTCAGTGGTTCCGGGGCCTGCCTTGCAAGCGCAAAGTCCTGAGTTCAATCCCTGTAACCACATACGACAAGGCCAGGCTTAGTGGCTCACGCCTGTAATCCCAGCACTCAGGAGGCAGAGACAGGAGGATTGCTGAATTCGAGGCTTGCCTGGGGTACATAGTGAGCTCAGGGCCAGCCTGAATTACAAAGCGAGACCCTATCTAAAAAAGAAAAAAAGAGAGAAAACCACAAACTGAGAACAGCGAATCAGGCATAGTTTTGGGTGACTAGGAACAAGGTCCGCATGGGCATTGGTGTTTTGCACACTCCAGCTAAGAGCAGTAAAACAAGCTCAGTCTCTGTGGGTTTGTGGCTCAAGGGACAGACTTAGGTGCTGTCTGCTGGATCCCTCCACGGGCTTCTCCTTAGGCCAAGAGACACCATTTCCCTCCTTGGGACATGTCTGGCTTCCCAACATGGGTCATCCTCTATGGGCAAGTTGGTCCATCCATCCTTCTCCCCTCAGGGGGAGCCCAAGCTGTCTGCCCAAATGAAGGCTGTGTCAGCTGAGTGCCTGGGACCTCCGCTGGACATCTCTACGAAAAACATCACCAAGTCCCTGGCCTCCCTCGTAGAGATCAAAGAAGATGGCGTGGGCTTCTCCATCCGCGATCCCTACTACCGGGACAAGGTCTCGCGCACCGTCAGCCTGCCCACCCGGGGCAGCACTTTGTAAGGCGGGGAACAGGATCACAGAGGGATGGAGAGGGTCAGGGAGTAGGGCTTGGGTCTCACTGGACCCCTCTGTTGCAGCCCCCGGCAGTCTCGAGGTTCAGAGACATCCCCTCTGACCCGGAGGAAGTCGTATGACCGAGGACAGCCCATCAGGTGAGGGTGTGTTCAGAATCTTCTGGAGTCTCTGCTGCTCTAGTCCTTGGATGAGTGCAGAGCGTGAGCTGCTGCTCCATAGTTTGTTACCTGCGCTTCTAAGCTGGACCTGAGCTCCTCAGCTTTGCCTGAGTCCCTTCCTTGCCTTATCGGTATGGGCTCTGGAAGACGATCTCTGCTAGGTACCAAAACCATGCACTAATGCACATGCAGTATAGGCTGCTTTGTGGGAGTTTGATTGGCCATTGTTCTGGCCCCTTTTCTTGACCATGGGTCCTTGGGACTTCTCCCTTTAAGGCCTCATGTTTTGAAAGGAGTGTAAAAACTCAAAGAACCAGAGAGGTCAGGGCAGAACAGCAGAGTCCCCAGATCAGGCACATGCAGCACAGGCCCTGCAGAGTCTGCCCATGCAGGCTGATTGCAAGGGTCCTCTAGCCATGCCCAGAATGTCCAGGGCCTGGTACCCTCCTCGGGTCGCACAGCCGAACCAGGGCAGCAGAGCGCGGTTTGATCTTTTGCGGTCTGCCCTGGTGGTGGGAGGCAAGAGGAGGATCTGCTCCAGCACCCAGCTTCCTTCCTTTTGGTCCTGGGCGGATGCCCATTACCCCAGCTTGTAAAGTGGCCTCGGTGGGGAGCAGCCGAAAGCACATCTGGATGCCTGGGACTTCAAACTGTGGCTGTGCCTGTGAACTGAGAGAACATACTTAAGTTGAAGATTCGGGTCGAGCCCATGATAGTGCTCAAAACGGTGGGATTCAGCTGAACATACTGACAGCTTTCAAAGGCCTGGGAGCATTTGCAGTGTGATTGAAATGAAAAACTTAACACTGAGCCACATCCTCTGGCTGTTTTTAGTTTTTAATTTTAAAACAAAGTCTCACCCAGTTGTCCAGGCAAGGCTCAAACTTGCCATCTTCCTGACCTAGCTTTCCAGAGTGCTGGGCTTACAGAGGTGCTACCAGCAAGTTTTATTTTTCACTTACTTTCATGGTGCTGGGATCACACCCAGGACCTTGTGCAAGTCCCTCAGGTGCTCGGCTACCACTGCACTTGGGGACCATTTTAAAATCAAAACACCATCAAAAAGCATAAAAATGTAATAAAACATGGCACTAAACTGTCCACGAATGGACACTTGTTTCCAGTATTACAGCCAAACCAACCTTGGCAAGAAATATGTAGAGAGTGATTCAGGCTTTTCTATAACAGTCCAAGAAAGATACCAAGAGAAGCACCAGGAGTATTCAGTGTGGGGATTTCAATGAGCAGATAAATCCCCAAATGCAGAATCCACAAATATAAGGATGAATTTTTAAGAAGAGTGTCTAGGAGCTGGCCTGGGGGTTGAGCCTTGAGACTCTGCGTCCGGGGCCTGGCTTTATGGGCCTTACAGCTGAGAGAAACTGCAGGCCCAGCCCCAGTGTGGGCCTGCAGGCAGGCCTGGGGTCACTCACAGACACTGTCCCTTCCCCTTACCAGGTCCACAGACGTGGGATTCACACCTCCCTCTTCCCCTCCCACCCGGCCTCGGAATGACCGCAATGTCTTCTCTCGCCTTACCAGTAATCAGAGCCAGGGCTCAGCGCTGGACAAGTAAGAGCATGGCTGGGGGTGGCCAGGCGGACCCCAGGCAGAAGGGAGCTGGTGGGCCAGGCATGCTGGAAGCGGGCAGGAGTAGCTGGGAGCCCCCAGCCCTGCTGAGACACAAGCCCTGGCACTCCTCCCCACCCCACCCCCATCCCACTGTGGGCCTCTACTTCCTCTAAGCATGCTGGGACCTCAGGAGAGGGGAGGAAGGAAGCCACCGAGATGGGAGCTGGCCAGCCAGGAGGGCATGGCTGTGTGGAGGGCTCCTGGCCTGCTCCTATCCATTGCCCTCACTGAGTCTTCACTTCTGTCTAAAGCTCCTTCAGCTTTAGCCATTGCCCTGTCCAACCACAGATGCTCCGAACAATGCCCCAGGTTCCTCGCGCTCTGCCCAGCAGACAGAGCCAGTCTAACCTGTACCTAAGGCTCCTGTTACCAGACTGTAATTGCTAATTGTAATTTCTGTTAACAGCAACCCCTGCACTCAAAAAGGCACTTTCACCTGGCTTTTCCCTCTGCACTCTCCTTTCCTGATTTGTTCCTGATTTGTTTTAACTGCAAATTAGCTTCAAGCACTGTCTTCCTATTTCACACAAGAAGAGTGAGGCCCAGAGAGAAGGCGCAAGGGCTTTTGCCTAGAGAGTAGCTGAGTAGGGCCCAGAGTCCCTCCCACTGTGGCACTACCTGGCAATGGGACTCTGCCTGGGAGAGGGAGAGGATTGCACCGTCCCTGTGTCCCTTTCTGTGCTCCCTAGACTGTTGGGCAACCCCTGGCCTTCTGTGGCTTCCTAAAATCTCCTGTACTGCAAGGGACAACAGTACTGTGTCCTTGTCCTTTTCCTGGTGCCTGGTGTTTTCCCTGCCCACCTCCCCACAGAAATGTCCCTCCTGAGCTGAACTGTTCCTTGAGGACTGAGTCCAGGGGTTAGTCCCTAACGTGGACACCTCCTCCCCCAAACCCATCCCAGATCTGGCTCTGACTGGAGCTATGGACAGAGCCCTGCCCTTCCCATCGCGGTGAACTCCTCACCCGTGTCTTAGAGCTGCCAGGGATGCTCCCTTTTTTTGCAAGGATTGGAATCCCAGCCTGGTGATCTCCTTGGTCCTATCCAGTGGCCAAGCTCTTGGAACACATTTGCGATACCAGGCTGGCTTCTAGGCATAGTCCCAGTGGGCCCTCTTGGGGACAGTGAACTTTGGAAACCAGTGGGCCCTGAGGAGTTACTGGAAGAAACCATCTCTTAGGGAAGAGTAGAAGCCGCTGTGGCTTCCTTCGGCTCGGGCAGGTACCAGTCCTGCTGGGGTGGGGCAGCCAGAGAGGTTGGAACCTGCAGAGAGCCCAGAACCATGTCCCCTGTGTGGGGCTGGCCTCCCCGTGTCCCTTGACCTCCTTGCTCCCAGCCTGCTGGCTGAGGGACCTCGTGGCGCACTCCTGAGAGAGTCTCCCGGCTCCCAGGCCAGCCTGTCCCAGCCTCCCTCCCTGCTCTCCTGAAGGCCCTCCTCCCTCCCTCTCTCTACTCCATGAGAATAACCGCCCTCTGATTCCCCTGCCGCTGCTGCTGCCGCTGCTGCCGCTGCTGCTGCTGCTGCTGCTGCTGCTGCCACTACCACCTCTGCCACCCCCCGTGTGCTTTCCTCTCTCCCCTAATCCAGCTAATTTTCTGCCCTCCCCAGGTCTGATGACAGCGACTCCTCTTTGTCGGAGGTCCTGAGGTACACACAGAATGTCTCTCGTGTTGGTCTTCCTCTCGCTCTCTTCTCTCCCTCTGCCTCCCGCTGCACCGTCCTCCCTGCCTGTACACCTGTCCTCAGCATGCGGCCTCTCCCTCCTGGCCTCCCCCACTTCCTCCTGCCCATGGTTCCTCCTGCTCAAGGTGGCCAGCCGCATGGCCTCTGACTGCACCAGGCCCAGCTGGAGTTGGGGACGGGGGGTGGGGGCAAAGTTGCTTGTGGCTGGCCCTGTTCTCCCTCCTGGCCTGGGCAGGGAGGAGCAAAGTGTGGAAGCCTGGGGTGGCTGGGGCCAGAGGTGAACTACACTGCGTGTCCCAGGGCAGGAGAAAGGCCTTGGGTGCCGCGGGAGCCAGCTGGGCTGGTGTTCCTTCTGGAGGTGTTGGGTGGTTTGGTGACTGCTCAGGGTCCTTATGACTTACCTTATGCCAGTGGATGAGCCCTGCAAATCCTGGCCCCGAGAGAGTTACCCGGGGGCACTACCTCCTGGCCACGTCTCTTGACACAGGGGTATGCAGCATCCACTTCCTGCTCAGCCTGTGGGATGAGCAGAGGCCAGTGCCCCAGCCAGCCTAGCCCAACCCTGTCCAACAGCACTGGAGGGCCTGAGCACCCAGGCAGGAAGCGCCACCTGTGGGCTGAGCACCTGCTGGTCCCTCAGTGGCGCTCTGCTCCCACTTGGGTTTGCTGTTTGTTTACCCCCTGTGCAGCGAGGCTTTCGCCATGGGAGATACTTGCTCTGCATGCCGGCCATGCTCGTCAGAGGGAGCGTGTCGGAGAGCCAACCGCAGTGGCCAGAAAGTGGCCAGGCCAAGTCCACAGGCCCCGCGGAGAAAGCCCTGTGGTGGACACTGGTCATGTCTGAGCTTTCGGCTGGAGAGTCACAGTCAAGGACAGCCTGCCTTTGAAAGAAAAAAAAAACCCTAGATTTTCAGATGTAGTTCAGACAGGATTTTATTCCAAAAGACTTTGCTTAGAAAAAGAAACTCCTCCTTAGAACCTTCAGAAACAAGCGTCGTGAAGTCCCCACCTTTGCTTGGTTCATCCCAGGCCCAGAGAGCCTCATTCCGGAGGCCCCGGCCTCCCAGCCCAGGCTGAGCGGGGCCTGCTGAGTAAATGCAGATGTCAGTCTGACGTGCTGGTCCTGCAGGAGCATGTGGCAGTGTGGAGGGCTCAGGTCTCATACTTGGGAGGTGCAGCTCCAGAGGCAGTTGTGAGGAAATGGAGGAATGGCGGTTAGGCTGTCTGTGAGGGTGGCAGCTTGCGCACCCTTCCTCCCCACCCCCCATTCCTCCTGTCAGAAGCAGCGTGAAGATTCTGACAGGAGCTGCAGGATTCTGACATTTGCTGAGACCTCTGGGATTCTGGGAAGTGTAGGTCTAGGTGTTCAGGCTTGCCTTGGGAGGTCCTCTGGCGGGCTCATTTGTTCCAGGACAGACGCCCCCTCCCCCAGAGGGCTCTCCTGAGCTGCCCACTGGGGCCCAGAGGAATTTATGTCTCAGCTTTCTGGATCAGGTGGCACCAGATGGAAGCTCTTTGTGTGCAGGGCCCATGCCTACTCTCCTTCCAGCTGTACCTCATGTGGGGCTTGTTCCCCATAAGTGTGCAAGGTAGTGACTACAGATTTCTGTAAACATAGGCCCTCAGCCAAGTATGGTGGCACACACCTGTAATCCCAGTACTCTTGGAGGCTGAGGCAGGAGGACCCCAAATTGGAGCCTAGCCCGAGCAATGTAAGTGACTTAGTGAGACAATGACCCAAAATAAAAAAGGGCTGGAAATGTAGCTCTATGTAAAGGCCTTGGGTTTGATCACCAGTGCTACAGCAACAAAAAAACAGGCAGCCCTCACCCTGCACAGCGTTTCCCATGCTGAGCCTCGGGGGCCTCAGCCACAGGTCCCGGAGTCTCAATCACAAGAGCCCCATCCCTTCTGCCTGCCTGTGCTATCTGTGGCTGACAGCTGTGCTCTCTCCCTCTCTCCTGGGAAGGGGCATCATTACCCCGGTTGGAGGAGCAAAGGGCGCACGGACAGCCCCACTGCAGTGCGTCTCCGTGGCCGAGGGCCACACCAAGCCTATCCTCTGCCTGGATGCCACCGATGAGTTGCTTTTCACGGGGTCCAAAGGTACGTGGAGCCCTGAGAGGCCAGGTAGGCTCAGGACTCTGCCCACCCAACTTCCCTAGCTGGAGACATATGGAGCCCAGAGTGGCAGCTCAGGAGATGGACCTGCTCTACCTTATCTCTTCCACGGCCCAAGACTTCTACTCCACGCGGCCTGGCCCAGCCCTCCTCGTATGGAAGCTGGCTGGCTTCCTGCCAGACCTCACTAGAAACTTCTCAGGGCCGCCCTGCCTCTGCTCATCAGTCCTCCAACACCATGGCCCCATTGCTGCTCCTTTGGCTAAGCCGGTGACAGCGCCCCCTCCCCAAGCTCTTCTGCTGAGTCACAGCAGTGCAGTCAGAAGTGTTTTATTTTAGCTCAGGACTCCTGACACTGCTCACATAACTCGCCCCACCTAAAGCTCTCTCCCACTTCCTCTCCCCTCCCCTGCCCCGAGTTTGTTATGAGTGCTCCTGGGCCCGGTTTCCTCTCCCTCACACTTGAGCCTCCGCCTCTAGCTCTCCTGTCACTCCCTGCTCACCCTGGCAGTCCCCGCGGGCTGGCGTCATCCTCCTCCTCATCTCCTGCAGACCGCAGCTGCAAGATGTGGAACTTGGTCACTGGACAGGAGATTGCAGCGCTCAAAGGCCACCCCAACAATGTGGTCTCCATCAAGTACTGCGGCCACTCGGGGCTTGTGTTCTCTGTGTCCACCTCCTACATCAAGGTGTGGGACATTCGGGACTCGGCCAAGTGCATTCGGACACTCACGTAAGTGCCCTGCTCCCTCGGCCTGCCCCGTAGTGGGCTGTGGCGGGCACTTCAGGGTGGCACCTCCTGGCCCACGTGATCCTCTAAGCAGAGCCTGCCCTGGCCATGGGTTCGACATCCCTTCACAGGGGCCAGTATCTAGGACAGCAGACTGGAGAGCGTGTGGCTTGCCTGACCCCCACATTTGTCGCAGTCTCCCAGTCCTGTTCTTCGAGATGTGCTGGGTATGACCCTCTGAGCCTGAGATACTGGGAAACAGTGAGCCGGATGCCCTGCACAGTCATGTTTTATCTTTACATGACTTGATTAATTTACTTACTTTGACCTGTTAGTGCTGGGGATTTAGCTCAAGCGGTACCGCACTACCTTGGAAGCACAAGGGCCCAGGTTCCATCATCAGTACCACACCAAAAATTAAAAAATAAAAAAAATTGACCTTTTAGAAGTAATCGCAGCATTTTGTAGTGTGGTATTTTATGCTGTGTGTGATGCTATACAGGCAGATAATATTACTGTATGTTTATTGAACCCATACGACATATAACATCAAGAGTGAGCCCCAGTGTAAGTAAGGGATGTGGGCGAAGTCAGCTGTGACAGACACACCTCTGTGGTGTGTGACTCCATAGCGGGTGAGCCTGTGCTGTTGGGCGAAGGTACATGCCTCGCTCAGTTTTTCTGTAAAGCCAAAACGGCGCTTAAAGAAGAAAAGATGTCTTAAGAAAAAAGGAGACAACAGGTATTACTGCCCTTTTTACAGGTGAGGAGTCTAAGAGGGGTGAGTGGTTTCACAAGCTACAGGCTCCTGCCCAAATCTTAGTTTTCTGCTCAGGCAGCCTCTCTCACAGGGCCTGCAGAGACCCAGCTCGCTGGAGCAGAGTGTCACCTTCCTTTTGTTCCCTCGGTTCCCTGTCGAGCAGAGAAGGCTCCCTGGAAAAGGGGGTCATCCAGGCTGGTCTGCGAAGTCTGATGAGTTTCCTGCCCCACCAGAAGGGCCTGTCCTCATTGCCGGCTTCACCTCTCTTCCCCTGGGCAGGTCCTCGGGCCAGGTGATCTCAGGTGACGCCTGTGCTGCCACATCCACACGTGCCATCTCCAGTGCCCAGGGGGAGCACCAGATCAACCAGATGGCCCTCAGCCCTTCAGGCACCATGCTGTATGTTGCCGCGGGCAATGCCGTCCGCATCTGGGAGCTCAGCAGGTCAGTGGAGACAGAGGTGCCCAGGGAGGTGCCCGGGTCTCAGTGTGTAAACCCAGCTGCCCTCCCTCCTCCACGCTGCTGAGCTGCTTCCCTGAGACCTCTGGAATTCTAGGTCTAGGTTCTCAGCCTTGCCTTGGGGGTCCTCTGGCCAGGCCTATTTGTTCCAGGACAGAGGCCCCCTTCTCAAAGTCTCCTGACCCACCACCCTGGCCGGCCTTCTCCCCCTGCAGGTTCCAGCCCATTGGCAAGCTGACTGGTCACATTGGCCCTGTGATGTGCCTGACGGTCACCCAGACTGCCAACCAGCACGACCTTGTGGTGACCGGCTCCAAGGACCATTACGTTAAGGTACCTGGGCATCTCTGCACCGAAGCCGGGGCGAGGGTCGTGTTTTCACTGTCTTCCACCTTTATCTTCTGTTAGCATGGGAGCATTCATGGAAATAGCTAGACTGCTGGGGGTGTTTACTGAAGAAAGCCACAAAGGAGGCAGGAAGGTGCGTGCAGAGAGCTTTGGAACAAGGCGTTGTTTTGTAAATGGAGAAAAATTAGAAACAGCTTAAACTCTAAGGGTAGATAGAAAATCCACTGAACAGGTAGGTCAGCTATTCAAATGATAAACAGGTAGCCGGGCATGGTAGCACACCTGTAATCCCAGCACTTCTGGAAAGCTGAGGCAGGAAGATCACAAGTTCAAGCCTGGCAATTTAGTGAGTTAGTGAGAAGACCCTAAGGAGCGAGAGGACCTAGCGCGTGGTTAGGAACTAGAAGGGGGCTGTGAAGCGAGCCGGGGGCAGAACTGCGGTGAGGATTTGTACAGCAGCACCCAGGCCTCTGCCCCACCACAGATGTTCCAGCTGGGAGAGTGTGTGACGGGCACCATTGGCCCCACCCACAACTTTGAGCCCCCGCACTATGATGGCATCGAGTGCCTGGCCATCCAAGGAGACATCCTGTTCAGTGGCTCCCGGGACAATGGCATCAAAAAGTGGGGCCTGGAGCAGCAGGAGCTCGTCCAGGTAGGGCAGAGGGGAGGGAGGGGCGGCCAGGGCAGAGCTCCGGTGCTTGTCCCCACCTCTTCCCCCTGCAGCCTCCCTGCTTCTTTTCTTGTTTGTTTGGTTATTTGTTTTTGCGGTACTGAGGATCAAACTCAGGACCTCAGGACCTTGCACTTTCCAGGCAGGCGCAGCACCACTGAGCTGTATCCCCAGCCCAGCCTCCCCTGCTTCTGCACTGCTCTTAGCAAAGGCTTTGCTTTCAGCCCTTGGATTTGAAAGTGGAGCTCACAAGTGCCCTTCCCTAGAGCAACCCCATTTTAGCCTGATCCGTCTGAAGATGGAAGGCTTTTCCACCAGGACAGAGTCTTAGGTTTGAACCTGGGGCCAGAAGAAAAGCCCCATCTCTGGACCCTGAAGCCCCTGGCACAGGCTAACACAGACTGCCTCCCGGGGCCAGTGAGGGAGGCTGTCTTCACGGTCACTGGCGAGGCCAGGTGAGCCCGGTAGCAGCCCCTCACCTCCAGTGAGTGTGTGTTCTTGGGGCCCCAGGACCGGTTGCTCCCCCTCTTCACAGCCCCACCCCTTACCGGTCATGACCTTCCCTCCTGCAGCAAATCCCCAATGCTCACAAGGACTGGGTGTGCGCCCTGGCCTTTGTGCCGGGCCGCCCCATGCTGCTGAGCGCCTGTCGCGCGGGGGTCATCAAGGTCTGGAACGTGGACAACTTCACACCCATCGGGGAGATCAAGGGCCACGACAGCCCCATCAATGCCATCTGCACCAACTCCAAGCACATCTTCACAGCCTCCAGGTGGGTGCCGCGCGGAAAGGCCGCCTCTGCTCCCTCCCTTTCCCTCGGGTGGATAGAAGGGCTGGGAGGGTCAGGAAGCAGATCCCACGGTGGCCTCCTTTCTGTGCCAGTGTGCCAGGCCCTGAGATAGACAGGGGAGCAGCAAGCTGCTGGGCCCCAGGCCAGGACCCGCCACCTGTCTCCACGTTGCCCTGTACCCACCCTGTCCAGGTAGCTCTTGGACCAGCGAGCAGCCCTGCCACCCATAGGCCACGGCTCCTGAGCCCCAGCGCCCAGGCCTTCAGTCCCAAGGGTGCTGCTCAGACGGTTTCTTCTTTTCCCTTCTTGTTCCGACCATGTCCTTTCTCCCCTTGCCCGTCCCGTGTCCTCTTCCTCTCCTCTCCGCCTCTCTCCCCCCACAGTGACTGCCGGGTAAAGTTGTGGAATTACGTCCCTGGACTCACCCCCTGCCTTCCTCGCCGAGTCCTGGCCATAAAGGGCCGCGCCACCACCCTGCCCTGACCCTCCCCATCTTTCCCCATCTCCTCTTTCATTCTTTCCCTCTTTCCTTTCCCCTGTCTTTCCCACTTCGATCTGAGCTGCTTCTTGACGGTATGAGATTATTTTACTCTTTCTTCCTATCCTCCCTTCATGCCCTGCCTGGCCCAGAGAGATCTCCCTGCCTGCCCTCTTCCAAGCATGGCCAGTGGAAAGGGGCACCCATAGCAGGAAGCAGAGGGAGGGGAGCATTCAGCCTGAACAAAAAAGATAGCACAAGAAAGCCCAGGAGAAGGACCCACGGGTGCCCCTGCCCAGCACGCTCCTACCCCACAGTCCGCCCTCCAAGTAGTGCCTGTCTCTCTGCCCCCACCACAGTCTGGAAGGGGGCACTTAGCCCATCCTTTATGTGTAGGGGCAGCCAGCTAGGCCCACTTGGAGCGCTGACCAGCTCCCTCCCTGTCCTCCCTGCCAGTGACCTGACCGTGAAGTTTTGGAGCGTACGGCGGTTACCGGAGGCCCACCCTCGGAGTTAGGGCAGAAGGATCCCGGACCCTCCACCCCGGCAGCCTGCACAGCATGGGACAGCATCCCTGGCCAACCAGATGGACAGCTGCTCGGGGGACAGAGGGTGTGGCCCCTCCTGCTCTGCTTCTTCTCCCTGGATTTCCCATAGTACCTGCCCTCTGTGTCCCTCCCCTGCCTCTGGGGAGCCTCCCAGTGAGAGAGAGGCTGGGGAGGAGCTAAGCTGTGAAGCCAAAGGCATTATCCCCTCTTCTCTCTCCCCAGCCACTCCCTGGCCTCCCCACCAGCTGGCCCTGCCCTGCCCTCCTCTTTGTTGTCCTAGGCTGGGACCCTGTAGGATGGTAAAGTAGCCCTAGCCCATGGTGCCCCTCTGATGAGCTGGCCTCCCCTTTGTCCCCAGCCAACTTGTGGAGCCACTGCACCTGCCTCTGACCCAACAACGTAGTCCTCAGGTAACCATGGAGACCAGGTGTAGGCAGCTGACCCCAAACCCTGTGTCCACCGACAGCTAATTCCCAGTGGGCTCCAGCCATTGCCCGGCGGCCCTTTCTCATAGCAAAGGATAGGTCACAGAGGAGCTACTAGAAAGCCCCCTCGGGGAGATAGTCAGGAACTCTTCAGTTATTTATTATTTGTATTTTTCCCTGTTGCCTCCTGGAAACTGACTTGAAGTTTCTTCCCATGGAGTCTGTCCCTCAGCTCTTAGGGGCACTGCCCCATGGCGCTCGGGGCAGTCTCCTCTGTTTTGCTCTGCAGAGGAGGGAACTGCGCCTTCCACACTTCACAGCTCCAGCCCTGACTGCCCTGGGGACCCTTCTAGCGCACCCCTGCCAACGCGGCTGCCTAATGCTTCAGTGCCTTCCTCAGCCCTGGCCTGGCCCCTGCTGGGCAGCCTTACACCAGCCATGCCCGCGGTGCCACTCGTGTCTTCTCATGGAGTCTCTTGCCCTCTGCGCCTGGAAGATGGGGGGGTTCCCCCACAGCCCAGGGCCAGGGAGCCCTACTCCCCAGAATCCAGTGGTCACGTAGAAAGCAGCTTGGTGGACTGTCTGCTAGGAAGCAGCTTGGGTCAACCATGTTTTCATTCTCAAATGAGATAGGAATTTCTTCAGCTTTTTTTTCATGGTTTTTCGGGGATACATTTTCAAGCCTTAAACCCAGCACCATTCGCAGCCCTTCCTTTTACATTAGTAGTGAGGAGGTAGTTAGTTCTCAGAGCCTCACTCTCCCCTGGGGCTGTGGCCTCACAGCTCCAAGCATGGGGCTGAATCAGCATTTCAGCTGCCCCTGTTGGAACAACCCTGGATGTACAGGAACAGGTCTCCGGAGGGGCCCCTCACCCCGGTTCCCCACACCCCAGCCTGTCCACACCAGTTTCCACACTGGTCTTATGCTTGTCTGCCTCACTCTGGAAACCAGGAATCCCCACGCTGTGCAGAGGACATGGTGACTTTTGAACTGTCTAGTAGTGGTGTCGTCTCTGCCCTTGGCTCCTTTTCCTGGGGCCAGGAGCCATGGAGACTCCCCCAGCCTGAGAGAGTCGGGCTCCAGTGAAGGCTGTGTAGACCCTGTTCCTTCCTTGGAACTACCCTGGAGGCTGAAGAGGCCACCCTGGCTGTGTGTAGCCCCTGCTGGTTGACTCAAGGTCTGGTGAGCCAGGGTTGGGCTGACCTGCCTCAAATGCTGGTCTTCTGGAACATTCTGGAATAGTCTGTCTGCGCTGACTGCAAATCTTTCTTCCTCTGGCCTCCTGGGGTTGCTGGGCAACTCCCTTAGCGCTCAGAAGTGACCACCGGTCTCCTTTCCCATCTCATCCAGCCCCCCCTCCTGACCTTGTACCCTGTAAGAATGACCCCATCTGCATGACTGTTTACAAACTACAGAAACACAAAAGACTTGTGTCCCCTGCCTCACCCCCACAGGCTGGGGTGACTGTACTGTAGCTTCAAGGCCTGTTCTTGCACAAGGTGTGGTCTTACGGCCGCGAGAGGTGCTCATCGTCATTGCCGCTGTCTGCCGTCTCTGATGGGTCACTACCTCATGGCAGGGCTGGCTCCCCTGTCCCAGCAAGTATTGTTGACTCTAAACTTGAAGTCCTTTGGGATTCCTGAGCCGTTCTGAGCTGTGCTGCAGGAGCGCTGGGATCCCTGCCCACACAGTCTGAGAGCATCCAAGGTGCACAATAGGGGCAGGACTCCAGCTCCACTCAACAAGCACCCTGCATGTTAGAAGCACAAACCAGCTGTGACCTGAGCACACGGCGGGGCTCCGCTGAGACCCAGGGGGCTCTCTGAAGTTGGCCAGGTCCCAAGGTAGACAGGGATATCATCTTTGGGGTAGGTAGCTCAAGACAGGACAGGGCCTAACTCTGGGCTCATGTTACATTGTGTCCCCCTCCTGAGACTTGAGGGCCAGGTTGCATCTGTATGCTGTGGGCTGGGGACCACACTCCCTAGTCTTTCATCACCTGGACAGAGACTGGTCGCCGCCAGCCCTGCTGAGCCTCAGGAGTATGGACTCCCTGCCTCTGAGCCAGGCCCTGGCCCTGCTTCAGAAGCTGACTGGCTTCTGGGCTTCCCAGCACAGGCCTCATCCTCAGTATTAGCCAGTTCAGTGTTCGCTTTCAGTTGGTGACTTGACTCCTCCAGAATCCTCAGGCAGCACCTGCAGCCTCCTTTGGAGATTACTGGGGGCAGGGAGGCCAAAGGCTACTCAGCCACACTTAAAGGTGGTCAGGCTGCCATCGCCAGGCAGGGACAGCTGTGGGAGTGGCCTCCCACCCACCCTGAGCCAGCTGAAGCCTTGTAAGCACTCTGGCCGCCCTTGCTCAGCTCTGCGGCTGGACTTGGGCTGTGCAGCTTGGCCGCAGGGCAGCCTGAAGCACAAAACCACTGCATTGAAGGTACTGAGCCGCTCTTGACTTCTGAGTGCCCCAACGTGGTAGAGACAGCAGGCGGCTGCTGGGAAGTCAGGGGACATGATGTCCCTTTGGCCTGCCTTCTCAGCTCTTGGAGGCCACCCCTGCTGGAGGCTGGGCTGGGCACAGGCACGTCCCCTGATTGTTCAGACCCTGCCCGGGCCTGGCATGTGTGTGGGCAAGGCCTGCTCAGCAGGAGAAGTGAACTTTCCACTGCCAAGCCCAAACTTGTGGCATTGACCCTTTGCCATCTCAAACAGGAAAATGCTCACTGCTTTTCTGAGTACAGCCTCTTCCTGCTCAATGGCCAGTGCCCCCCACAGCCTCCCTGAGCCTGGTCTTCCCTTCCTGGCTCTTCTTACCCCATAGAGCAGAATCTATAGGGAAGTTGTTTCTCTTTAGCATCTGTGTCCTGTCCCCCATGCCCACCTTCCTCTCCGTCCAGCACTCAGATGACCCCTAGCCCCACCACACCCCAGTTCAGTACTTCAGATGTGTGTTCCAAGGCCCTTGCCAACAAGCAAGGAGTAGAAAGGTGTGATGAAGAGTAGATGCTCAGAGCTCAGAGAAAACCCTGAAGGGACAGGGCTGTGCCTGCCCACCAGCTCTTTTCTAGCCATCGCCCCTGCCCAGGCTCGTGTGCCCCTCTGAGATGTGGCTAGCACAAGGTGTATATAAGTTTTGTACCTCTGCTGACAACTGTACATAGTGTATGAAAGTTATTTAAGCCTCTCGCTGTATATTTCTGTTCCTAGATTGAATGTGTGTGTTATAAGAAGCTGCCATAAATAAAACGAGCAACTGCTGTGTGGAGGGATGGCCCTGTTGGCTGCTCACGCTTGGCGAGAGACCCTTCTTTAGGGTGGGAGATGGGCAGTGGTGGCAGGGTGAATAGGTGGGCCTCGGACCGGGCCCGGCCTAATGCCAACTTCCAGGGCTGTGAGTCGGGGGGGGGGGGGTCACAGTGTGGAAGCAGGGCTTCGAGTGTGCAGTTCCCCTGGGTCCCCGGATCCTCGGGACCTACCCCCTGGGGCCAGAGCAGGTACAGCTGCAGGGAGGGTGGGCACCAACAGTCACTGAACACCTGTGTGTTCCAGGCGCTGTTTGGGCAGTTCCACCGGATCTTCACGACCCTGTGGATTAACCTTACGCAATGAGAAATGTCTCAGAGAAGATGCAGCTGTCCAGGCTCATGGCTAGAAAGGGCACAGCCTGGATCTGAGCCCAGCCGCAGCCTTGTTTTCTTCACTGGCCAATGGGTCTGGGATTCACTGTGTGGCGCGTGCCACTTGTTTTGTTTTCTCACCACTTACAGAGTGAAGAGAGATATAAAAGGTTCCTGTGAGAAAGTATCTCGGCAATGGTTGTGACTTTCATTTAGGCTTTTTAAAATCTAGACTCCACCCACCCGCATCCTTGGTTTTTCTTGTCTGATGCTGGGAATCGAACCCAGGCTTTGCACAGGCTGTACCACAGAGGGCACTGCAGCTGCCACGATGTGTCCCCATGGATACTGCACATCACTGTGTCGTCCCAGGGTGAGGCTTGGGGAGGGGCTATGTCGACATCATGGGTCCAGAAGCTTTTTCTATCTTATCTCCCAAATACAAAACCAAGGTGCTGTCTCTTCTGCACTCAGGAGCTGATCAGACCCACAGTTGACAATCCAGCCAGCAGTTCTTGAACTCAGGGTGAGGGGCTGTTCCCCATGAGTGTGAGTGTGTGTGGGGGGGGTGAGTCCCAAGGAAGAGTCCCCAGGAGGCTTCCGGGTAAGTAAGGCGACCCCACCCACACAGTGAGCAGTTTCTCTAACTCCCTAGCCAGCCATTTCCTGCCTTGGGAAGCAGGTTGGCTTCATGAGGATGGTTGTTTTTGGCAGGCAGCAAGCCCCACCCTGGCTCCCCACAGGCCCAGGGCCCTACAGTCCAGAGCCCACTGTGCGCTGCAGGAAGTAGTGGTGGGGCCTGGCCAGCTGCAGCCAGGCTGGGTGTGGGGGTGAAATCTGGGACCAGTCTCCGGCGACCTTGTCAGGAGCCTTCAGAGGCTGGGTCTTCCCTGCATGGTAACCCCTTCCCCCCAGCTGGCTTGCAGCTGAAGTTCGGGTCTCTGTCTTCAGGACGCCAACACCCTTGGGAAGAGGAGCCCAAGGTTAAAGCCTCCCTAATGTTGTACTGTGGAGTGTTTTCTCCCTAATTGAATGAATGCTCGCTACCTTAGAAAATTCAGGAAACAGTCAAGGAAAATCTCACCTGGGCTTGAAACTTCAGGGCAGCTTTCCCAGACAGGGAAATGGCGCTGCTTAGATTACGATGACAGCCTTTGCCTGAGCGAGGTGACATTGTAAAGGGCAAGTCGTTTCTAGCCCTCTCATTTTATAAGTGAAGGCAATTGAGGCCCATAGTGACTAACAAAATTGATCAAGGTCATAGTGGCACAGAGGGAACCCTAGGGGTCTGTTACTTTGGTTTGACTAAGGTAATTTATGGGGTCATCAGACCTGTCTTATCCCAAGCCACCTGACCTACTCGTAGGTGTTTTGTTTTGTTTTGTTTTGGAGACAGGGTCTCGCTTTTTAGTTCAGGCTGGCCCAGAACTCACTATGTAGCCCAGGCAAGCCTGGAACTCAGCAATCCTCCTGCCTCTGCCTCCCGAGTGCTGGGATTGCAGGCATGAGCCACCATGCCCGGCACTGTGGTATGTGGTATTGATGGCTGGTGGGCGTGAGTCACCACGCCCAACATTGTATGTAGTTACGGGGATAGAACTCAGGGCCTTGTGCTTGCGAGGCAGGCGCTGGAACCACTGAGCTAAATCTCTAGCCCTCGTAGGTTTTTAACAAAATCCACCATTTCTCCTTGCTTGTGGCCAAGCCAGATTGCTCTTTGGGGCCAAAAGGAGTATGAGTGTCACTGAATCTGGTGAGGTTTCTCATTCACTTCCATCTCTAAAGTGTCCAACTGATAGGATCCCTAGTGACAGCTGGTGGCAGCTGACATGGAGCCAGAGAATAGGACAAGGAGAATGACAGGAGCCTCCTGGCCAATTTAGGGACCAGCATGGCATTGAATGCCACCTTTAAGGTCTGGAAGCGTGGCCAAGGGATTCCAGTTGCTGGGCCCAGGCTGACAATGCTTTGAGGAAGGCAAATGGCAGGGAGAGGACTAGAAGGGTGGGAGCTTGGCCAGATGACAGGGGCCAGGCCTTGCAGGGGGCAGAGCTCCAGCTGGGTCAGTACACGGTTGCCTTTGGGAGCCTATCTTCTTCTGGAACATTCAGTTATTGTCCTGTGAGGTTTGCCTAGGGCCTGGTGAGGAGAAGTCAGAAATAACAGGCAGTAGTAGGGGAAAAGAGTAAGGTCAGTAATATAGAAGCAGCAAATGAGCCTGCGTGGTCCTGAGACATCCTGCACTAGTACCTGATGGGCCAGAGCGAGCTAACTCCCGTGGCAATAGGAAAGAGCAGTTGCTGACCTATCTCCTTGGCATGGGGCACTCTGGCCCTTTCGAAATAGAGTGATCAGGCCTGGAATCCAGCCTGTGGTCTGGGCCGAGGCAAAGATAGAGTCACCCTATCCCTACTGTGTGGTCTCCAAATTCTCTGATCTCCCCAGATAGTTTGCGAGCTGGCAAGTAACACTTTATTAAATCACTTCTGTTTCAAACAACTAGAGCAGGCTCCACTGTTTACCATTAAGACCCCTGCCCAAATCAGGCCTGGTGGCTCATGCCTGTAATCTCAGCATTCGGGAGGCAGAGGCAAGAGGATTGCTGAGAGTTTGAGGCTTGCCTAGGCTTCATAGTGAGTTCAAGATCAGCCTGAACTGGAAAATGAGACCCTGTCTCAAAAAACTAAAAAATTAAAAATTAAAAAATATAACCCTGCCCATAGCCAGGCGTGGCAGTGCATACTTATAATTCTAGCACTCTGGGAAGCTGAGGCTGGAAGATCACAAGTTCAAAGCCAGCCTGAGCAATTTAGCAAGACCTTATCTCAAAATAATAATAAAAAGAGCTAAGAATGTAGCTGAGTGCAAAGGCACTGGACTCAATCTCCACTATTATGAAAAATTTACATATATAAGAACACTGTGTGATATAGCTGGAGTCTAGAGACTCCTAGAGTTTGTTCAAAGGAAACTGCTTGCTGTGGGCTCAGATCACATGGCTGAGTAGAAGGGCTGAGTAGGAGAAGGCAGGACCAGGTGAGGCCAGCTGGACCCGGATGTTTGCTGAGAGGCTAACTCCCAACACCTGGTTCTACCCCAAGCAGCTAAGAACTGACAGCACCGCCACAGAAGTACAGGATTTCTCCTTTTATTAGAGCGTCCTTCAGGGTCACAGCATCTCTAGTAAGGGCTCAGGAGGCTGGCCCCGCTCTGAGTCTTGGGCCCAGGCCTCTAGCACAAGGGTGCGGGCTCAGAAGTGGAGTTGGAGCCTCCTCCTGAAGAAGCAGGAAGTGGAGGAATGGGCCTGCAGCAGCTTCTCCTTGGCTTCCAGGACAAGGATGATCTGCATGGCAAGACAGCTGACCATGGGGTCAGGGTCTCCCTTCATGTGCCTCAGAGCTGTAACACAGACAACCGCTACAGAGCAGGGCAGTGAGGTGGGCAGGAGGCCCGCGCCCTGCTTGAGGGAGGGAGAGGGGGTGGGGCTTCTAGGATATGAATGGGAGTTCTTCTCGGTGTCGTTCTGCTTGATTATAAGACCCCAAATCCACTGCGGCTCACGGTGTCACAGGATCACCTGTCCTCATCCTGTATCCATCACCAACCCCCTTGGGCCTCTCTGCTGTCCTTTTCCTGGCTCTGCCCTTTTCCTCCTCCAAGAGAGCAGCCAGCAGGGCTGAAGCTACATCTGGGGGCCACCATGTCAGGGGGACAGCACCGTGAGAGGCGAGGAAGAGGAAAAGGAAGGACATGCAGAGACGCACCCTAGAGCTATGGTGGAGAACATGAGGGCTACACCAGCAGTTCTGGGGGTTCCCGAGGGAAAGGCTGGGAGCCTCCTGTTTCCCCCAGGGAAGAAGTTGTGTCTCTTAGGAAGAGTTCAAGGCTCTGTGGTGGCTGATGGATGTGTGTAAGCTCGTCAGCTGTGAGAGGGGTGACTGTGGGGCGGCTGGGCTCTGGCCAACACCCCGAAGCCTAGACACCTTACAGAGGAGTCTCATTTCTTCCTGCCAGATGACAATGTAACAAGCTCACCTCCCACCTTCTCTCATTTCTGAGCCTCCCCACACCAGCACCTCTGTGAGCCACCAGCTCCCCACCTGCACAGGCCTCCTCTGCTTCGCTCAGCTCTTCCAAGTCCAGGGTTTGGAGGATCTGCCCTGCGGGGACACATAGCCACCTCAGTGGCTGTCCCTCTGCTCCCAAGAGGCTTGTCTGTGGGCGATGTGAGGCGGTGGCCCTGCCTGACTTCCTGTGCAAGGCAGCACCCAGAATGACGCCTCATCTTTTTGAGAGTTGGGCTATCCTGACTGCCTAGGACTTGGTCCTGTCTGCGACAGGAAAGGTCACCCAACCCAAAAGGGGCTCCCTGGTATGATTACCGTGGGCCATGCCATTTCTGAGGACCTGTCATTAAGTCTTCAGGACCCAGGTACTCAGACTGAAGGGCCCTACATCAAGGACACAGTGGGACTAACAAGGCAAAAACCTTACCTGCAAACCACACAGCTGCGTGGCGAATGGGGGCCTGGGTGTTCTTGAACAAAGCAACACAGTGCTTCAGAAACCAGAGGGCTCTGTTTGTCTCCTGCTGCAACTGTAAAGGTGTTTGATCACAGAAGGGCCTGTTGCCACCTCTTATGCCTCCCAGACTGTCTTGAGACTGAACGAGGGTTATCTACTGTACGCAAAATGTTCTATACATCATAATGTTCTACGTCTCCACCTGTCCACTGCAGCTCCTCAAATCTTATTTCCTCCACTGTGTCTTTTGGGATCTACCAAGCCACAGGGATTGCTTTCCTGCTCCTTACCCCTTTGGAACATGAAACTCACATAGATTTGCCCTAGCCTGGCTCACACGTTTTTCTCCTAATCCTGACAGAAGAAGCATGAATTTCGCTGTTTAAATATTGTGTTTATTTATATGTTGCCTTAAAATGCTCAATCTTATAGGCATACACTTAAGGCTAAAAAAGACCTAGTCATGTCTACACCATTCTGTTTCCACTGAGTGCTGCATGTAATCAAGGATTTTCACACCTTTCTCCCTACCTAGGGGTGCGTCCTCTCTGTGTCCATCCTGACTCTCTCCCTTGAAGATTGTCCCTTTGCAGCAGCCACTGCTTTAACCCCCCTCCTGCTTGTCCCTTCCGCTGTGATCGGACACTTCTTTTGCACTCTGCAGTCAAAGATCTTTTAAAAGGGGGCTTTATTCATGGTTTTCTCCAACTTTTTGGCAGCAGGATTTTTTCACCAAATAAAAATCCTAAATGGGGGCCGGAGGGTTAGCTCAGTGGTTCCGGCGCCTGCCTCGCAAGCTCAAGGTCCTGAATTCCATCCCCGGTAACCACATATAATGCTGGGCGTGGAGACACGCCCACCAACAATCAACACCGCATACTACAATGCCGGGCGTGGTGGCTCACGCCTGTAATCCCAGCACTCGGGAGGCAGAGACAGGAGGATTGCTGAGTTCGCGACAGCTTGCCTGGGCACCATAGTGAGCTCAGGGCCAGCCTGAACTAGAAAAGCGAGACCCTGTCTCAAAAAGAAAAAAAAAAAAAAATCCTAACTGGAAACCCAATATCCCTATCAAGGCTGAGGTCTCTCTGGGCTGCAGCAGCTGAGCTCAGGCCCCTGTTCCTCCCACTCAACTCCACTTTAGAAGTTAGCCTGGGAACTCTTTCAGTTTTATTCCAGTCTCCTCCTTCTATCTCCTTGGACTTTGACCTGGGAGAGGTCACCATTGGCTTCCAGGACCCAAAGCCAGGCAGCACTGCCAGGCCTTGTGCTCCTAGACTCACCCTATGGCCCGACTATGGACCCCGACTGCTGCCTGATGCTCTCCCTCCTAGGTAACCCTGACCGCTTTACTGTCCTTTGGCTTTGCACTTGATTTCCTTTCATAGTCTCCTTAGTGGGATCCTTGGAACTAATATTCTCAGGGTTGAATCCTAAGCTTCTCCCACCCGACAGTCGGGAGCCCAGCAGGCTCACAGCTGTAACTTCCATCAACCAGCCATGCACTCTGTTCACAGGTCTCTATCTCTAGCACAGCTGTCTTCTCCAAGCTTTGTTGATGGACATCTGACTTCCGGTGGGGCAAACTGCCTGAAGTCACCACAAACATGCACGGGTCAACCCACCAGCTTCTCCGCACACCTGTGCCTTTCTCTGTAGTCCTGCTCCACCCAGGACACCAGATCAGAAACCCAAGAGAGACCCCTGCCTTCTCACGTCATACTGAATCAGTCTCTAGATAATGACTAGATAATGCCCAAGTGACCTTGTGTTCACCACTCTTTGTCATCTTTTTCCAGGGCCCCTGAGTTCTTCCCTTTTCCTCTATTTGTAGACTGGTGATTTATCTAAAATGCACAGCTATCCAACCATGCAACACCTGTGCTTAAAAGATTTCAGTGGCTTCTATGGTCCATAGCTCCAAGTTCTGCTCCTGACTGTGCCCAAACCTCCAATGCCTGCCTGGGGTCCAGCCTCTGGCTTCCTGTCTGTGTTCTCCTGCCCAGCCTGAAGCCTGGCCATCCATCGGTCAAGGGCAGCCTGCAGATCTCGTTTGCTCTATCTAAGCTTTCACATTATAAACCATTTGTCAACACAAACATGGAAAATTTAACCTACAATTAGGATTTTTCTGCTTTACAGCAATTGGAAATACCTAGCAACCCTAAGCTCACTTTCTCTCATAGAAATGGCCAGTTACTTCTCAACTTGGAATAGAGTAATCATTTTTGATTGTCAGAATGACAGAGAGCACATTAATTTGTCATCTCTTTGGATATTTGTATCAGTGAAAAACGTGTTTTGAACCTGTGCCCAGACTGTGACTCTGTCTTCCCTTGCTACAAAGTCCTTTTTCACAGTTCAAATACACACTGGGTTTCTAGGAATGCCTCCACTGTATAAACCCAGAATTTCACTTCCCTTTGTTCAGTATGTCACCAAAAATTATTGATTACTTTGTCATCATCAATGGCAACACTGCCTATGGTGACTGAGTGTCCACACCACTCTCCAGTGTCACTCTGCCTTTGCAGCAGCGGTTCTGGGTAAGGAATAGGAAGCCAGCTTCTGCCTTATGCCCTCTAGAGTGACTGGACCCGAGCATCCACGTATGTGGTTGACATTACATTCTATCATGTTACATCATACACTGCTGCAAAGCACTTCGTTGTAAGTTACCTTCCCTGGTCCTTTGGGGTTAGGACATTATGTTTATTTGGGAGATGACCTTTTTATACATTTCCTTTTGAGTTGTAAAGAGGCATGTTTCAGGGCCAGAGATTTATCTCATGGTTCCAGCGCCTGCCTGGCAAGCAGAAGGTCCCTGGTTCGATCCCTGTTGACAACATACAACAATACTGGGTATGGTGACTAACGCCCACCAGCAATCAGTACCATATACTCCAATGCTGGGCGTGGTGGCTCACACCTGTAATCCCAGCACTTGGGAGGCAGAGGCAGGAGGATTGCTGAATTCTGGTTTGCCTGAGCTACATAGTGAGCTCAGGGCCAGCCTGAACTAACTACAAAGCAAGATCCTGTCTCAAAAAAAAAAAAAAAAAGCTTAAAAAATAAAAAGAGGCATGTTCCAGATGAAAGGTGTGCTGTGCCAGACCATGCTGAGAAGGTGGCCTCAGGTGTGGGGTCTTCCATTCTCCCTTGGGACTTCTCCAGTTAAACTGCTTCTCCAGTTGGTGACTCCCTGGAAACCACTGAGAGCTCCCCACATAAGTATCAGGCTTTTATGCCCTTAATTATCTGGGTGATTAAGAGACCTGATTCTATAGAAAAAGCTGCACAAAGTTGCTGGTACAGTAGGTGCTGGATTCCTCACCCCATACACAGTATCACCTCTGCCTGCGCCCATGATCCCTTTCTCTGCCCATCTTGCATGCCCTTCCTGAAGGACACATCCTCCAGGACTGGGCCAGGTGCCCCTCCCTTGTACTGGAAGTACAGTCCTCTCTCTCAGCCCTTACCAAAGTATCCTGAAATTACTAGTTTGCGTGCCCAGCTCCTCCAGGTAGATGGGAAGCAATGTGAGGGCAGGAAACACATCTAGGTACCCAGCACAAAGTAGATGCCTAGGGAGTAATACCTCATCTTTGAACTCTTGCCACTGCCACAAGCCCCCAGCTTCAGAAAAAGGACCAAGGCTACTGCCCTCCCTGGCACAGGCCATCGGCTGCTGGCTTACCAGGGCCCTGATGATGGTGAATACATCTTCCTTGATGAAGACTTTCCTGAGCCTTGACCAGCGCAGTAGCACAGCGGTGTTGGATAAGGTGACCCGGCAGGTCTGACAAGACAGATCTGGGTCAGCGTGAGGAAACCCGGATGGCAGCCCCATTGGCTGTGGTTGGATGGAAACTCAGAGAGACCAGCCACCAGGGTTAGAAGGGAGGGAGGTTCCCAAACCCACTGGCAAGCCCTTTTTCATGACAAAGTTAAGAATTACAGTTCTGTGAGCTTTTCCAGGTTCTGAGACCCAGAACTATGTGACTATCAACCTCATAGTCTCAGCCACCAGCCCTGTGGCTTCCCCAATGCCACCACCGAGACCATCTCTTCAAAAATAGATATCCCAGAGCCAGTCACTACTGTGACTCTGAATGGGCTGTCAGGAACAGCGCCATCCAGGTGACCGGTGGGGGGGAGCCTCCCCAAGGGTTATGCCTTTTAAGTGGATGGGCCAAGAGGCCTCGGAAGAGGCAGAAGAGCCCATCTGCCGCCGTGGAGCGCTGTGGCAGAGGGGTTCGGCTGCTTGTCAGCTTCCCTAGCTGCCGTGCACATTCCCTGGTGCTCAGAACTGGGACCATCATTCTGCCTCCAGCCAGGGAGCCCATCTCTACCCAGGGGCAAGGCAAGTGCGGAAAGTAGCCTGAAGGAAGACTTCGGGGCCCAAAGGCTGTCCCTGGGCCTGTTGTCCTCAGAGCACCCACACCTGCCATGTCCTAGTGGAGTCAGCGCCCCGCTGGATGGAGCCAACACTGGAGGAAACTATGGCACAGCATCTTGTAAGTTGGGCCTCTGAATGACGCTCTCTGGCACCTGAGCCTCACAGGCCTGCCGCAGCCCTGGCCATGTGCTGGCCACACTCAGCATCAGAATGCAGCTGAGCACCAGGCCCCAGCTGGGCCTCTCACCTGAGCCACGTCCAGATTCACATCCTGCAGGTGAAGCACCTGGAAGACTATGAGGTTGAGGATCTGGTGCCTTAAGGGGAAGACAAGTACCCTTCTCTTGACCTTGGCCAGGAGGATGCTGTAGATCTGGAAGGCCGACAAGCGAAGGCACTCGGACACCTGGGTGGGAAGACACTTCAATCTCTGTCCACTGGCCACCCGGGGTCTCCCGAGCTCCCCCTCCCCCATCTTATGCCACCCCACAGAAGATCTGCTCGGGTTCCCCCTCAGAAAGATTCTCCCCAGTGGCTGTGATCTATCCTTGCTCCATTTCATTCCATTCTCAGGTGCAAGAGGACAGGGCAGAAGTGACCAGCCCCACAGAATGATGTCACGGTCAGGCCTGAGGGCCTTCTGAGAGAACTCCACCCAGCGCCCTCCCTTCACCGATGCCTTGAGGCAAAACGGGGACCACTGTTCTGCCTCCGGCCAGGGAGCCCATCTCTACCCAGTGGCAAGGCAGGTGTGGAAAGTAGCCTGGAAAGTAGTGCGGAAAGCACCCTGCACACTGTACCGGGTTCTTGTGTGTCGGGAAGACCTCGGGGAACCGCACCTCCTCAAAGAAGGGCTCCAGTGCGAAGGCGAGCTGCGTGAGGAAGGAGGAGTGCTGCCAGGTCAGGTCCTCCACCAGGCGCTTCAGCACCAGGAACGTCTGCACCACAATGCCGTCGTCGGAAGAGTAGCAGCAGTTCAGAATTTGGGGCTGAAGGATGTGGAATTTCCTCTCCTACGGAACAAGAGCCGCTCAGAGCTGCGGGCCCAGCTGGGCTCTCTGGCTCCCCTTGGTTCAGCCTCCGGCAGATGAGAGCCTCTGGGCTCTACCACTCCACACCCTGGCACTGGGACTGGTCCAGCCAGTGGATGGCTGTCAGAACGAGCTGCCCTGGAGGGTATTTGGCAGGGATCTTCTGCCTACATGGGAAAGGAGAAGCTGGAGGAGGCTCGTCTCCATTACACCAGAAGTTCTCTCTCCATACCTTTCCCATCCCTGGTCGTAGTACCAATCTTCAGGAGAACTCACTGATATATGTCTGGGATCTAATGATTGCTTGGGTCTCTTCTCTGAGGTGACCCATGGGACAACTTTGCTGGGGAGCCCTTCCGGGGGAGATAAAACTCAAATGGCTCAAGACCTGAACCTGCTCTTGAGGGGCTGTCCTCATGAGGATTTGCTCTTTGACTCCAAGAGTGCCTGTAGCTGGCCACCCCAGACTCTAACCCCATGTGTGCCTGCCCCTTCTGAGGGCCTCTGCCACACTGTACCAGGTTCTTGTGTTTTAGGAAGACCTCTGTCATCCGGAGCAGAAGCTTCACGGTGGCCGGCTCCTTACAGTTGAACCAGCTGGCCAGAAGGCGGGTGACGAAGTTATCCACGAGGGCTGCCACATCTGGGCACTGGAGCAACTGGCAAAAGACCAAAAAGGATTGGTGAAGAGAAAACAATGACTTTGAATCTATGTTCCTACTTGTTAGTAAAGGCACGTTCTGAAGGCTTTAGAAAACTTGGTAGCAAGGTTAAAGTTCAATTAAAGAGTAAATTCATATCATGTTGTCCCAGAAGTCATTCACTCAGTCTGCAAATTGTCCTTAGCCCCCGGGGTAGCTGACATTACAGGCATGTGTCACCGGCCTTGTTTAGCCTGTTATTTTGGACTTGATCGAGGCCCAGATAGAGGGGCGAGAGGAGAGGGGATGGAGAAAGGATGACTCTGAGGATTGCTGCAAAGCACGTATCTGTCAGTTTTACTGACTTGTTGGAAGAGAAAAGAGAAGACAAAGACAATCTCTGAGACTAGAACTTTTTTTTTTTTTTTTTTTTGGCTTTTGAGACAGGATCTCGCTTTGTAGTTCAGGCTGGCCCTGAGCTCACTATGGTGCCCAGGCAAGTCTGGAACTCAGCATGCCTCCTGTCTCTGCCTCCCGAGTGCTGGGATGACAGGCGTGAGCCACCACATCCGGCATTGTGGTATGCGGTATTGATTGTTGGTGGGCATGTCTCCACACCGAGCATTATGTATGGTTACTGGGGATCGAACTCAGGACCTTGCGCTTGCGAGGCAGGCGCCGGAACCACTGAGCTAACCCTCCGGCCCGAGACTAGAACTTTTTTAAAGGGAGGAGAAAAAAACTCAAATTATTACAAGATCACTATCCCTGTCATTCCACAGCACTGGGGACTCTGAGCTAAACTGGGCAATATAGTATCAAGTGGGCAGTGCTAATTCCAGGGCTGTCAGCCCAGCCTCCATGGTGCAGTCATTGGGAGACCCATCAGAAATGTTGTTTCCTAACTCCACGCCACTCCCAAGACTGTTATTCTTGTTATTTATCCAAAAGTTCTCTCAGAGATCCTGGTATGCAGCCAGAGCTATTAATAATAGTGTAGAAATGGAAACAGAATGCCAATTAATTATTGAGCATCTTTGTGATGAATTTATGCTTACAAAGAGTTTGCACTGACACAGGAAGAGGCTTGAAGAGAGCATGACTCAGAATATTGGTAGAGAACATACTCAACTACCACCCACACAACCCCTCTCTAGGAATTGTGATAGCTTGTGGTTTTATAACTTTTATATTCTTTTCTGTATTTTCTACCAAGGTACCTGAATGATTTCTGCAGGGTGGCTATTGCTATGGAGTCAGGCAGGGGTGGTCCAGAGCAAAGGTTAATTTTTTTTTTTTTT